>CAUYPK010141850.1:0-59373 GCA_963574355.1 Loris lydekkerianus | reverse complement strand
TCCCCAAGGCAGCTCAACTGAGTGCCAAGTCCAAGAACACCAAAACAGTTCACAGGTAAAGCCTTTTCAGTTTGCAGTCTCAGTGCTGCTTGTACTCACGGTTGCCGGCGTGATTAGGTCGATTGAACACATGCAGCCACTTGCCAGTTTTCCACTGTTTTGGTCCTCCTCCTGGGGTCCAGCCAGCCTTGCTGGCTCCCTGTATCCTCAAACGGATGATCATAGGCAGATCCCACCGGCCAGAGATGTCTGGAGTCTTGTCTCCCAGACTCGCCGTGCCCAGTTGCAGGGAAGCTGTTACTTGGCTGCCATCTTTAATCCAAATCTCTGCTCAAGATCTTATCCACTTTCCTTCTCATCTGGGTAGTGCTTCTAGAAGTGGGATGGGATTAGGAATCACGTTGCTCCCTACCCCTGCCCTGCCCCACCTTAGTGTCTTTTCCCCTCTTGTTCATTGCTTATTTACAGCATAAAGTTGTTAATGGCAATTCTCATTTCCCTGTTAGCTTCCTGCAAGTGAACTTCTGGATAATCCAGAATAATTCTATTTGCAAACTTAATCCATTTACTGGATAAAATAGCATATTCCCAGGTTCCAGGAATTCAACATAGAACTCTTTGGAGGGCTCTTATGCTACCTACTACAAGAAGCTAAATAATTTGCCCAAGGCCACCCAGTTGATAAGTGCCCAACTAGGATTCCAACTGTGGTGGTCTGGTCCCAGCCCACTGTTGGTCATAACCTTGCACTGTCCCTTAGCCCCTGAGAAGGCACTTTCTGTGATGGCCCTGGGACAAATGACCCATCTCTGCCTGAACACCCCCCCGAAAGGAAACATTCCTCTAGGAGCCTAGAGAAGCTGAACCAGTAGGGTATATGTGCTCTGTGTGTATAGACACACACACACACACACACTTTTTCTGGAGCGGGTGCTAAGCCTGGCTATCATCCTATAACTGAAGTCCTACTGCATGTGTGTAGGGTAGGGTGGAATGGGGTGAGTGGCATGAGCAAAAGCAATTATGCAGTCACTAAGGTCCCATATCAGCGCCCTTAAATGAAATTTTAGAAAGAAATGCAGCAAAGTCCTTTTGTGACGTGAATAAAACCTGAGTTTTCAAATGTCAAGCATTTAATTCACCTGGGTTATCACTTAGAGGGATTTCTACTATTTCATTGCATTCAAGCTAATAGTTCCTAAATGCATTTTGAAAATGACTTTTTATTGCAACAGTGTAAAAAAAATAGAAAGCTTAAAGCATATTTACAAAAATACCACCACCACCAGAAAGAAAACCGTTAGCATTTTGGTATATTTCCTCCCTGGTGTTTCTAGGCCCATGTAATTTTTTTGGAAATTGGGAACATATTGAATGGACAGTTTTATATCCTGCTTCTTTTATGATGTTAGTATATCATAAACGGTTTCTATTATTATGAAAGTAGGTTATTACTGGGGTCAGGGGAGGACTAGCATGAGCCACACAAACACAGGACCCCAGACAGAGTCCAAGAATAAGAGTTAGACTGAGTGGGGGTCCTTTGGTCAAATTTTTACACATGGCAATGAGCTGGGGGGGGTGTTCTTGGAGTTGGCTGAGTTTCGGGTTACAAACAATAGTAGGCTAAGCAGTGCATTACAACAAAATTAAGTTAAAGGAAGACTTTGTCTTTTTTTCCTTTTTTTATTTTTCTGAGAGAGGGTCTTGTTCTGCCACCCAGGCTGAAATATAGTGGTGTGATCATAGCTCACTACAGTCTCCTGGGCTCAAGTGATCCTCTTGCCTCAGCCTCCTGAGTACAGGCACATGCCACGTTGCCTGGCTATTTTTTTTTAAATTTTTTATAGAGATAGAATCTCGCTGTGTTGCCCAGGTTGGTCTTGAACTCCTGACTTCAAGTGATTCTTCCACCTTGGCTTCTCAAAGTGCTGAGATTGCAGGCATGAGCCACCATGCCTGGCCTGAAGGGAGACTCTCTATGTGGCAGCCAGAGACAGACTGAGGAGCTGGTTTGGCAAGAGGCCTTGCAGACTCTGCAGCAAGTAGAGGGAGAGAGGGGAACAGCCAAAGCAAGCTCCAGCTGGCCATGTTACCTTGGGACTCTCTTGCACTCGCTTAGTGTTCCCTGGGGGCCTGCCGTGAGAGCACAGCTCGGGGCCATGCACACAGCAGACAGAAAAGGAACAAGAGAAGCTCTTTGGGCACAAGAAGTTCTTATTCCACAGCCTGAAAATTCCTTTTGAGTTCTTCAAGGCCCTTCTTGATCTGGCCCCTGTTTCCTGTGTAACTTCATCTTCTCCTGCCTCATCCTCCTCCCCTCCACCAGCTACACCGGCCTTCTTGCCATTCTAGGAAACCTCAGGGCTTCCACATTGCTGCTTCCCGGCTTGGATGCCCCTGCATTGGTGAGACTCAACGGCTCACCAGCAGCTTCATCTTTGCTGCACAGCCACCTTCCAGGAAGGTGTTCCCTGAGGTCACAGGTTGGATGATGTCCCCCCAAAAGATGTTCAAGTCCCAACCCCTTATTTGGAAATAGGACCTTTGTAGTTGGTCAAATTAAGGTGAGGTCACACAGGAGTAGGTTGGGCCTAGGCTGATGCGACTGGTATCTTCATAAAAGGAAAGTTTAGACACTGAGATGGACGTACACATGGGAGGAACAGGTGAAGAGGAAGGCAGAGATTGGGGCGATGCTTCTACGTGCCGGAAATGCTGAAGATTGTCCTCAGTGCTCTCACACAGATAGGGAGAGACCCAATAGCTCTCCCTGAGAAGGAGGGAGACAGTTGTTTTGAGATTTCTTGGCAAATGCCTTTGGATTCATTCATCCATTCAGAGGATACCTGTTGAGGACTACGATGTGCCAGGTACTGTTGTCGGTGAGCGAGCCAGCAGTAAAAAACCGTGAGGGAGAGAGACAAGCAACAAATAGCTATGACAGAATGGCAGGTGATCATCGTTGCTGTGAAGTTAATCAACCAGTTAACTACTGCTGGAAACAGACTACTCTGAAACTTAGTGGCCTAAAATAATAATTTAGTATTACCTCTCCTGGTTCTTTGGTTGACTGGCTTCTTGCTGGGGGCCTTGCATTTGGGGGTAGTCAGATGTGGGCTAGGCCTCCAGCCATCTGAAGACTGTGGGCTGCACGTCCAGGGCTCACTCAGTTGGCTGTAGGTATTGCGGGTGTCCACTGGGAGCCCAGCTGGGACCCTGACTTGTAGCCTCTCCATGTGGCCTGGGCTTCTCAGCATGCCAGCTGGGTTCTGGAAGGAGCTCTCTGAGAACGAGTGTTCCCAGGCAATAGAAGCAGAGGCTGGTAGGCTGGTTAAGGGCTGTGGCTGGAACTGGCTGTCCCCTTCCCTGAACCCATGGGTGCCCTTCCCTGCAGGCATGCCCTTTGCTCCCTGATCTCCACCAACCCATCAGACCTTGGCATCGAGTCACCCTCTTCAGCCCAGAAGCCAGGTACCAACCAGGTCACCCACATTGCTTGTTTGCTGCTCTGAACTTGAGGCCCATACCCCCCCCCCCCCAATTGCTGAGCCCTGCTCCATGCAGCGGGATTACCTGGCACTGTGCCTGACCCAGCCAGGCTCTGGACTCTTCTGGCTCCCTGGCCACCTGTCTGATTTGCCACTGAAAGACAAACTGCTGGGGTAATAGTTTCCTGGTAGTGAGGGTGCCAATTTGGGAGGCTGACTTGGGGTTTAGGTCTGGCTCTGCCACACACTCACTGTGTTACCTTGGACAAGTGGTTTAACCTCCCTGTGCTTATCTTTCTTCAATAGAGGGCTTTTATTGCATCTTTAAAATATTATGAATAGGTCTTAGGAATCCTATATTGTTGTTTGTGTGGCTGGGCAGCTCTCAGATGTTCCCTTTTCAGAGACTTACATACACCCTCAAATTCCCTGCTGTCCTTGTTTGTACCTGCGGCGGCTTATGGAATCAGGGTAGCAGCCTGAGTTGGATAACAATGGCTAACGTTATTTCCTTTAAGAATTAACTCATCTTTGTGGGCTTGAGATACTGAATAAGCAATGTCTGGTCTCACCCAAACCCTGCTGGTATAGTTGTCACTCAGGAAATTTCAGATTTCTGGGTGGCGCCTGTGGCTCAGTGAGTAGGGTGCCAGTCCCATATACTGGAGGTGGTGGGTTCAAACCTGGCCCCGCCCAAAAACTGCAAAATAAATAAATAAATAAAGAGAGAATTTCACCCCCCTCCCAAAAAAAAAAGAAATTTCAAATTTCAATAAGAGACCATCCTCCTGAGTAGTGATGGGTGGAGCAGCGAGCCCGACCTCGTTTTGTAGCAGAGCCCAGGGCAACGCTCTGGATCGTGACCTGACTACAGGCAGGGTGAACTGCAGCCAGTTCCCTCCCATATCCCACCACTTGTCTTTCTGAGGAGACTAAACACAAGTTCGATGTGACTGAAGCCTCTCCATAAGTTTCCTCTGGGGCCCTTCATGATGCCTGCGTGACCCTTGCAAGTGATGTCAGCGTTTTTCCTGACCTCTGAAGTCTCATTCTTGATTCTCGCGGTAGACAGGGTGAGAGAGAACCTTTTGCTGTGCTTTTCCTTCTCATGTGTAAGATGGGACATGCCGTAGCTCTGACCTTGCAGGCGTGCTGGGAGAATCGAGTTCACGTATGTGGACAGCGCAGAGGGCGCCCGGCAGGCAGCAGGTCTGAGTGTCAGCTTGATGATTTCACTGTATCAGAGTCTGCGACTCTTGGACAAAACTCAGACCCTTCCTGGGCTGCAGCCAGACCACACCTTGAGGCCCCACGACCACCCAGGCCTTTCTGGGTGCCCGCCGCCCCCGCTGCCTCAGAGAGTCCATGAGGCAGAGTATAAAGTCTGTCTTGTGACAAAATGTATCGAGGCTCCAGGTGAAGATGTTGAATTGAACGCATGCGTCTAATTTGAATTTCTAGAGGCTGCACCCCAAGGACACAAAGTGAAAACATTGGCACCTTGGAGACAAAGCAGATGCCCTTAGAGACTGGCAGCTTCCGTGGCAGCCGCACAACTTTGTGTGCTAGTCGACTAGCCTGGAAGGTGCCAGAATTTCTTTATATGAGGCTCTGGAGGGAAGATGGCAATGCATTTGGAGCAGGAAGCCGAGAGACCTGGCGGGAAGCCGTCTACATGGCGAGCAGGGTGTGCTTAGACTGCTGGCCACAGGCAGGGGACCTGGAAGGTGCTTATGGATTTGTGCGGGAGGCGAAGCCTCTCATGCTACAGGGGATGAGCAGGACACTAGCTTTGTCTCTTATTTGGGGACACTAGGCCACTGAGTTGGCCTGATCACAAAAAGGTAAAGGATCAAGGAACGTTGGAAGGTTGGAAATAGGCTCCGGTTTCTGTGTTACCTTTTACTGTTTTCAAATTACTTTTTTATTGTGGTAAAAGATGCACAAAATAAAATACTGTTTGAACCATTTCCAAGTGTACAGTTCAGTAGTGTTAAGTTCATTCCCGTTGTTCAACCAATTTCCAGAATGCTTTGATCTTGCAAAACTGGAGCTCTGTGCTCATTAAACAACTCCTCCTTCCCCTCCCCCAGGCCCTGGCAGCCACCCCTTTCACTCTGTCTCTAAGAATTTGATAACTCTAGGTGGAATCATACAGTACTGGTTTCTGCATACAGTACTGGTTCCTTTGGAAGGTCTGGACTTTTTGAAAGCTTCGTGGTGGCTGTCAGCACATGTGCCGTCCTCCCTGCTTCTCTGTCTCATTGGGGTCTCCTGTCTGTGCTCAGCCCACGATGCTGCCTCTCCCGACCCCATGCTTGGTCAGCATAGCCTTCCCTTCCACACTTTCCGGGGCACTCTCCCCCAGCCCAGGCTTCACCGCCTCTAACCGCTGATGGCCCCTTGGTCACCTTAAGGCTTCATCCTCCCTGGGCCTTTGCCTCCCAGCCCAGCTCCCATCCTGGCTCACTCCTGCTCATCCTTGGGGCACAGCCTTCTGGACAGACCTGGGGAGATCCTGGCCTGTTTCTTTGCCTGTCCACCCCGCCCCCCAGCATGAAAGCTAGTCCAAGGCTGAGAGTCTCCTTCCTCCTGACATCCCAGTCTTGCAGCCATCAGGAGCTCAGGAAATATTTGGCAAATGAGTGAGTAAAGGAATCTTACAGCACAGCTCAGTGGAAAAGTACAGCCAACAGAAAGATTTCCAGGTGAAGACGTCGAATTGAATGCATGCATCTAATTTGTTCCCAGTGAACTCCCATTAGGACTACAGCAAAGGGACTTAAAAGATAATATAGATGGCTCGGTGCCTGTAGCTAAGGTGCCAGCCACATACACCAGAACTGGTGGATTCGAATCCAACCTGGGCCTGTCAAACAGCAAGGACAACTACAACCAAAAAGTTGCCAGGTGTTGTGGTGGGCACCTGTAGTCCCAGCTACTCGCGAGGCTGAGGCAAGAGAATCACTCAAGCCCAGGAGCTAGAGGTTGCTGTGAGCTGTGATGCCACAGCACTCTACCCAGGGTGACAGCTTGAGGCTCTGTCTCAAAAAAAAAAAAAAAGATCATATAGAAACACGTGAGGAGAGTGAAGGGACAGACCTCAGAAACAGAGTCACAAGAGACCACTGGGAGGGGCAAAGAACCAATGTCATTTACATGGTTGGATCCTCCAGAGGTGCAGGCAGCAGCAGGACCCAGAGGATGGAGCAACAGGGGAACCTTGGGCCTTGCTGGAGGCAGCTGACCGAACCATGGAGCAGTGCAGCCCACTTACCCGACGTCTTCCTGTGAGGGGCACCATGTTGTATCTGCACAGACGTCCTGATCCAGGGGAGCCCTGCGTTACCCATAGTCTTCCTCAAAAGGGGCCCTGAGCACTCAAGGAAGCTGAAGCCCTTCTGTGGCCTGCAGACCCGTTTGGGATATCTCATCCTGGGAGCCTTCTTCTAGAAGTGGCAACAAGCCCCTTCCCCTATTTAGCTGATCTTGGGCCTAATACCCAGCTTTTCAAAACAACAACAATTGATTAGGTATAGTTAGGTGGTTAAAAAAATACTATTTAAAAGAAAGAAAATGATTAACACAAAAAGCCAAAGAGTTATGTCTTTGGGGAAGGGAGGAAGGTGACTGAGGAAGAACACGTATGGAGAATCTGTTGTGGGTTGAATTGTGTCCCCCCCCAAAAAAAAGAACAGGTTCATGCCCATATCCCCAGTCCCATGAATGTGAATTTACTTAGAAATAGTCTTTGCACATTGAATCAAATTGGAATCGGGTCATAATGACTAGAGGAATGTGGCCCTAAATCTAATGACCATGTCTTTATGAGAGAAAGGAGGGGAGATTTAGATCTAGACACACAGGGAGGAAGGCCATGTGATGATGGAGGCAGAGAGTGGAGTGACGTAGTTACCAACCTAGGAACACCAAGGATTGCAGGGTGTCATCAGAAGTCAGGAAAAGGTAAGGAAGGATTCTCCCCAGGAACCTTCAAAGGGAGCATGGCCTGCAGACTTCCAGCCTCCAGAACTGTGAGAGAATAAATTTCTGTTGTTTTAAGGCCCCCAGTTTGTGATACTGTACCTTGTTTTGGCAGTGTAGCAATCTAATACAGGTGCCTATGGTTTTACTAATGTTATATTTTATAACCTGGGTCACAGTACATAGGGGTTGGCTTTATTATTTTTAAACTGTACACACATTTTCTATACACGTATAATTTTATAATAACAAAAATAAAAACAAGCAGCAAAAAAGGAAGATCTGGGAATTGGACTTTGGTGATAAGTTCAGGTTGGACACATTTGGCTATGAGTTGGACTCGTGCACCAAGATCACAGCATGGGGATGTTGCTGTCTGCAGGTGTGTGGGCATGTGCAGAAGGGGACTTTCTGGGGTCAAGGTGAATGTCATAGACAGCAGGGGGATGCTGGAGCTTTGTGTTTTACAAGTAAACATTTCACATGATCATGGACCAGACAACATTCTTGTCCACAAGAAGATGAAACGCCCTTCCTTACCAGGTGAAGCAGGTTGTGACCCTCACAGGGAAGGTTCTGGAATAGGGAACCTAAGTGAGGAGTCTGTCCATGGGGTGGGGTGTCAGGTGTCCCTCAGAAAGTTTTCTGAGGACTTGCCTTAACTGTAGCAGCAGAGCTCCTGTCTTCCTGTGTAGGAAGGTTATCTTTTTCTGGCCCGATGGAGGATACTTTGGAAATAGCTAAATAAGGGCACAGTCTAAGCAGCCCCACCATCTGCAAGGTGTTCACTGTAGCCCTGGACTGTGTGTGGCTCTGTGTTGATGAGCATGACACATGTTTTTTTTTTTTTTCTCTCTGATTAGTTTCCTGCCTGGTAATTAGAGGAGTAGATAGTCATCCCAAAGAATTCTCAATATATTGAATATTACTTCAGCTGGAAAAAAATGTTAAAGATGGGAAAGTGAATATTGAACATCTTATGGAACCATTCAAACAGACTAGTTCTAAGTTTAAGATAAAAATGCACTTTGAAAAGTGGATAGAGATTGGAGAAAATCACTTTATATCTTTCTCTTAAAGCTATGTTAAGTTCTATTTAATAGAGATTCTGGGAAAAGGATGTAATTCCTTTAAAAGCTGGGCTGCCCTGCAGCGGAAGCCAAGTTGTAAAACTGGGATGTAGAAAGGTTAGTAGAGAGACCAACTGTATGGTCATTTCTAGTGATCTGATGGGAGGGGTTTTGGAATGGTCTAAATGCTGGCTGCCAAGGAAACCAGTGATCGGAAAAACAACATCACAGGCTTTTTATATGGCCTGCTGGTATCATGATGCAATGTGATTATTTTTCTAAATTTCTGCTTTTACCACAGGAAAAGGAAGAAGCAAGGGAATGGGAGGAGTGCTCAGATGCCTAATTACCAGTGCTTCCCTCAGATAAATTATAAACAGACAGTTTAAGAATGTTCCTGCTACACCAAAGAAACAAAGCAGCCTTTAAACACCCTGGATGTCAACATGCCCTAATTTCAAAAGCACTAGAGCCGTGTATAACACCAAAAATAATTTTTACCTCAAGGAATGATTAAGCAGAGTTAAAAAATAAAGAAGAGTAACTCAACTCCCCACCCCTGGGCCTGTGGCAGACATCATTAATCAATCATCAAGCCCAATTTCTTTCCCCACCCCATGGGACCTAGATGCTGCCCCAGAATTCTTCTCAAGAGTGTGTGCCTAGGCTGGGTGCAGTGGCACATGGGAGACTGAGGCAGGTGGATTGCCTGAGCTCACGAGTTCAAGACCAGCCTGAGCCATAGTGAGACCTCATCTCTAAAAACTGCTGTGCATTGTGGAAGGTGCCTGTAGTCCCAGCTACTTGGAAGGCTGAGCCAAGAGAATTGCTTGAGCCCAAGAATCTGAGGTTGCTGTGAGCTGTGATGCTACATCACTCTACTGAGGGGGACAAAGTGAGACTCAAAAAAAAAAAAAAAAAAG
Organism: Loris lydekkerianus; assembly: GCA_963574355.1. NCBI lineage: Eukaryota > Metazoa > Chordata > Mammalia > Primates > Lorisidae > Loris > Loris lydekkerianus. The sequence goes on along the minus strand of CAUYPK010141850.1, from coordinate 49,905 downwards.
AGTGTATGCCTAAGAGATACCAGTATAAGTGGATCGGCATTGTCATGTCCTCTGAGACAAGTAAAAAAGCACTTCACACAGTGGTTAAAGTGTTGTCTCTCCACGCAGCCACTTGAGCTTTTAGGTAAGTTTTTTTTTATCTTCAAAATGTAAAAAATAGGAGTACAGACAGCCTAGTGTTTCTTGTTTGTTTTTTTTGTTTGTTTGTTTGTTTTGCTGTTGTCCCAGATTTATTAAAATGTTACAGTACAGTAGATAGATTCAAACAGTTCCATGTGGTGTTTTGGAATTTATCCCAACTGTAGGCTGAGTGACCTGGAGATTGGACAGACTGCCAAAGTCCAAAAGCTTTAGCATTTCCTTAGTGTCAGGATCTACTTCAATGATCTCCTGATCCAGGGCTGAGACCTCAGGGACATGGTCATCTCTCTTCTCTCTCTCCTCTTCCTGCAGCTTGATGGAGATGCCTCTCACTGGGCCCCTCTGGATCCGTTTCATCAGATGTGTGACATAGCCCGCTATCTTGTTGCAGAGCTTCTTGCTGGGAATGATGGCGATCTCCTTGTACATGCACTTGTTTGTGTGAAAGTCGTTGCCCAGATGCATGTAGTACTTCTCAATGATGGCCCGGGCTGCCTTCTTCATGGTTTTGGTGCAAACATGGCCCATGTTGGCAGGTCCTTGGTCAAAGAGGACCCTGGTATTGTTGTAAGAATTAAAACAATCACCACACCTAGGGAGTTTAGAATAGGGACAAATAGTGAATATTCTATAAATATTATACAATTTTTTTTCTACAATAAAGACCTAAAGATCACTTACTATTTAACCCTGGAGGAAGCACTAATTTTAGTAGTAATTTATGGGCTGAAGATTCATTCAACTAAGATGTGTAGCAACTACTGTTATGTGCTGGACTTTGTATAAAATGCTAGGGATTCTGTGGTCAGCAAGACCAGCAGGTAACAATTAGATCTAGTTGATATATATAAGTCTTGGTGTTCTTTTAAATGTAATGATATATTGACAAATTATTTGTTATATTCAGTTATTTTACATAAAATTCTATTTAATAGAAAAAGAATAATCAGAAGATAAGTGGCCAGTTTAATATAGACTCAATTTCATTAATAAGCAAGGGAAACAAGCTAATACAACAATGAGAATGGGGGTAAGGAAGATAAGAGAAATAGAAGATCAATCTAGACACATAACATTCAAATCTAAGGAAATCCAGGAAGAGAGAAAAGAGGTAATAAAGAGGAAAAAATCATCAAAGAAATAATATAAAAGTATTTCTAGATCTGAAGGGCAGGTATCTTCAGACAAAGGTTCACGAAAGTGCTTGCCACAATGAATGAAGAGCTCCTCACCAAGGCATATTATGACATTTCTGAATCCCAGGGATAAAGAAAACAAACCCCCCACCCCCATAAAAAACGTCCTGGGTGAGGGTAGGAAGTGAATCACATGCAAAGAAGCATGAGTGAGAAATATTTGGTTTTTAAACCATAATTTTATACCCAGCCAATCTATCAATCAATTGTGAAGATACCTCCAGACTGCAATGACTCAAAAATATGTATGTTAATACTTCTGTTAAATGATAATTTTTGAAAAGGTAAAATGACTCATATGTATATAAAATGAATATATGTTAATAGCTGACTTAACTCAGTATTAATGAAGGAACCAGTAAGGTGGTACAGCGAGTTTAAAGGAGAAGTCAGAGAAGCAAAAATTTATGTACAATAAAGGAATTTTGAAACAAATTTGCAAATAGACATGAAATTAGATTTTTGGTGAAGGATGGGGAGGGAGTTGTGGATTGTTTGTTGCATATCTATAGGTAAGAATTATTTTGGTTTTCTATCAGTTATCTACAACTGGGAGCTGTAAAATAGCTCAAAGGCAATGAAAACTCCCCTATAATTAGAATTAGATAACTCAGAAGGATGCACTCTACATAATACTTAGCTTTTCACTGAAGCACAAAATGTTTCAAGTACACTCCTTCAAGTACATTAAAGTAACCTTATTAGTACACCACTAGAAAATATGCTTTATCAAAAGGAGAGAGCAAACAGGGGATAGGGCATTCAACAGCGGAGGATGGCGAATCCCAGGACAACAGCGGAGTCTCGCGGCTTCTCGAAGGGGCTTCAGGAACTGATGCAGTTGACATATGAAAAATTTCACTGAAAGGCCTTTGGCAGAGATATCAAACATTTTAGAGAACACTAGTGCTACTCAATTTCATTAATAAGTGGGGAAACAAACTAACACAACAATGAGAATAGGGGTAAGGAAGCTAAGTGAAATAGAATATCAATGTAGCAATAAAGTGAATAAAATGTGAGGCCATCATTAACTTCAGGAATACGGGTGATTGCACAAGAATAGAGCTAGGTAATGCTCCTGTTGGCTCAGCCGTGAAGAACACTTACATGGTCATTATGACATAAATATCGGCTTGGCGTCCATAGCACAGTGGTTACAGCGTCAGCCACATACACCAAGGCTGGCAGGTTCGAACCCAGCCCGGGCCAGCTAAAAGAACAATGACAACCGCAACAAAAAATAGTCGGGCGTTGTGGCAGGAGCCTGTAGTCCCAGCTACTTGGGAGGCTGAGGCAAGAGAATTGCTTAAGCCCAAGAGTTTGAGGTGGCTGTGAGCTGTGACACCACAGCACTCTACCCAGGGTGACATAGTGAGACTGTGTCTCAAAACAAAAACAAAAACAAAAAAACATAAATATCAACTATTGATTCCTCAAAAAAAATGTGATGAAGCTATGTGGGGTGGTGGTGGAGGGGAAGCGATGGCTGGGGGTACATGAGGCAGTCATCCACCCAAGTCGGTGAGTGAAAATGATAAATCAGCAAATAGCAGTAGCAGCACAGTACACACAGGTAAGGGGGTGAATACCTGGGAAAACAGCTACAAGAGCTGCCAGTGGCCACCTCTGGGAAATAGATCCTGTGGTGGAAGCCTTAGGGAATGGCTGTGGTTCATGAAAAACTTATGTACATACATACATCTATACATATATGTATAAATATATATATATATATAAATATCCAGTCAAGTCAATTTGAAAAAAATGCTCACACCCCAAAAGGTATATTTATTATTAAATGCTGGTGGGGTATGGGCAATCTCAAACACTTGCTGGGGAAGGGTGAATGGGCACTTCCATTGTGGAAGGTCATCTGCAGAATCCAGTGAAATTTTAAATGCATGTACCCTTTGACACAGCAAGTCTTACTTCTTGAACTTTTTCTTTTTTCTTTTTTTTATTTCATTTTTCACTATGTAAAAAGTGACAAGTCAGCAGAGAAATAAGCAAACAATATAACAGTTCTCAAAAATCCTGGATGCTCTTATGTGACATTCAGTGTCACTCCTATAAGAAAAAGAAGTATGAAATTAAACTACATCAAGGTATTATTATTATTATTATCAAATTGAAAAAGAATTGTTTTGCACAGAGTTTGACAAGATACAGGGAATGGGTATTTTCATAATTGGCTGCTTCAAGTATAAATTGGCAGAGTTTCTTTGGGCAACATTGGGTATTCAAAATTACTAATAAAATTTCACTTTGAACATGTAGCTTCACTTCTGGAAATTCATTTTACAGCCTTGCATGGCAACATGCAATATTTTATCAATTGTTAAGATGTATGTTCAATGTTGGGATGAATTTTACAATTGATGCTGTGGTATATTTAATTTGCAGTATTTTTTTCTTTCTTAGAAGTGTGTCTTATTACTAAGACAGATTATATGATGTCCGTTTGTAGATTAAAAAAAAATATCTACAAACTTCTTGGACTTTTTCCTCGGAGAATTACTTGCAGGTGTGCTCAAGGAAGCGTGCCTAATGGTGTTCCCGGAGCGTTGTTCATAAGGTAAAAAAATGATAATGCTATAAATGTCCAAGGAAGGATGAAAGATAGGAACAGCAAAACAAAAGTCTGGTTGTATACCATGCTGCAGACACACACTGGTATATAATGTGTGCTGATATAAGGCAGTGTCTCCTAGACATATTGTGACAACCACAAGTTCCAGAAAACATTAATGTTACAATTGCAATTATACCCACACAAAATAAACAGTATATCTTTATATGTTCACTGGTATGTGCATTCTTAAGGAAAGTTCTGGAAGCATTTATACACTAGTATGTGTATACTTAGGGAAGGTTCTGGAAGCATATGTACTCTTACTTCAACTGATAACAGTGATCTAGTGGGGACTTCACTACATATGTACTATCTTTTAAATTTTGAGATACAAATCTATCTTTTACATGCTTAAAAATTTTTAACTAATAAATTACACATACAATTTACCATCTTACCCATGCTTAAGTGAATAGTTCAGTAATGTTGAATACATTCATCTTCCAAACTAAAACTACCCATTAAACAACAATTTCCCATTCTCTCTCCCCAGTCCCCCTAGCAACTACTATTTTACTTTTGATACCTGTGAGTTTCACAACTTTAGGTATCGCAGGTGGGTGGAATTGTACAGTATTTGTCCTTTCTGTGACTGGGTTATTTTATTTAGCATAATACCCTCTAGGGTCATGCACACTGTGGCAGTGTGTGTTACTTCCTTTTGAAGGTTGAATTTGACTTATCTTTTCTCTGTGAGAATATATACTCACCTTTTAGTGAAATTAAATATAAATATGATTATTGGAAGAAAAAGCAAATATACACATAGAAAAAGAAACTGGAAAAAAATATACAAAAATGTTATTTATTTCTGAATCAGGCAATTATAGTCATTTTAATTTTCTTACCTTATTTTTTATTTGCGTCATGTGTTACTTTAACACCAGATAAAAATATTAAACATTATGAGAAAGAAAGTGTACTGTCCTGGTGTTGTGGGTCACCCTTGGAAGCCCTGCCATTTGGAGAGAAGCAGCATCTGACCTGGGGATGGGCTTGGTGGGCTCTGCAGACAGCGATGAACTTCTTGTGCCTAAGCCTGCCACATGTTGTGACTCACCTCAGGCAGGTCTCACTGCCTTCTCTCAGGAGGCCCACCATCCTGTGAACTGGGTAGGGCCTCCAGGTTCCCCGGTCAGGCCTGTAGGGGCTGAGACCTTGCTGTGGCCATAGATGTGGCTGCCCTTACAGCCATGCTGACTCCAGTCATCACCTACATGTAGGTCCAAGGCTGCTTAGAGGGTGCAGTATCTATCCCAGGTGGATAAGCTGGAGGTCCTGGTCACCCCGACACAATCTGTGCCTCAGCTGGATGTGAGCAGGGCGGCAGCAAGTGTTGGGGGAGGCACTCTTCAACGTACCTAGGACCTGGGGCTGGACTTGGTCCTTTAAGCAGGGCCCAAACTTCCCCCTGTCACCAAAATCAATAGGAACCTTTTTAATCCGGCTACTTGATTCTAAAGTTCATATGGCAAAACAAATACCCAGCTGATTCTAAAGTTTATATGAAAAAAACAAAAAACAAATGACTAGGAAGAGCAATGATAAGGGACTAACTCCACTAGGTATTTACAGAAAACAAGGTTTAAAGTTACATCAATTTTAAAAATGTGGTATTAGCCTGTGAATGGATAGAAAATTCATTGGAATAAATTCAAAGGTCCAGAATAGACTCAAATATATACAGGGATTTTATTTATAAGCAGGAAATTAGTTTATAATATATGGTAGACACTTGGAATCTCACCATTCAATTAATGATATTGAGACTTATAGAAAGAAAATTTGATCTCTTTGTCACATTTTAATCTAAAATAAGATGCAGATTAATTGATAATAAAATGTAAAAATGGAAACCATAAAAGTAACAGTAAAATATAAGAGATTTTTAGAAATCTTACAGTGGAAAGTCCTTTTAAAATGATGTAAAGCTGGGTGTAGTGACTCATGCCTGTAGTCCCAGCTACGTGGGAGGCCGAGGAGGTAGGATTGCGTGAGCCATGTGTTTGAGTCCAGCCAGGTCAACATGGTGAGACCACCTCTCTGAAAAAAAAAAAAAAAAGATATAAAACCCAGAAATCATAAAAGAAAAAGGCTGAGCACAAAAATAAAAAATGTCTAGGGTACTTATACACTGAAATATACACCTAAAAATGGGTTAAATGGTAAATTTTGTGTTATGTATACTTTACACAATAAAAAAATGTATAGCTAAAAATGAGTTTGTGGCTCAGCGCCTATAGCTCAAGTGGCTAAGGCATCAGCCACATACACCAGAGCTGGTGGGTTCAAATCCAACCCGGGCCTGCCAAACAATCACAGCTACTACCAAAAAATAGCTGGGCGTTGTGGGGGGCACCTGTAGTCCCAGCTACTTGGGAGGCTGAGGCAAGAGAATTGCTTAAGCCCAGGAGCTAGAGGTTGCTGTGAGCTGTGATGCCACAGCACTCTACCCAGGGTGACAGCTTGAGGCTCTGTCTCAAAAAAAAAAAAAAAAGAGTTTATAATTCAGACCATAGACAAAATGCTATCATCATCATTATTATTATTATTATTTGTAGAGACAGAATCTTACTTTATTGCCCTCAGAAGAGTGCCATGGCGTCACACAGCTCACACCAACTTTCAACTTGTGAGCTTAGGCGATTCTCTTGCCTTAGCCACCCGAGTAGCTGGGACTACAGGTGCCCGCCACAACACCCGGCTATATTTTTGTTGCAGTTTGTCTGTGGCTGGGTTCGAACCTGCCACCCTCCATATATGGGGCCGGCACCCTACCCACTGAGCCACAGGCACTGCTCCCCAAAATGCTTTTATTTCTAATATATATATAATTTAAATTTCTACAGATCCATACCTTAGTAAGAAAAAAATGGACAAGGCTAACACCTACACTACATAGCACTTTTCCATGTCATAATTAACATACCGCATATACTCGACTATAAGCTGAGTTTTTGTGCCGAAAAACCCAAACTCGGCTTATACTCGGGTCATACAGGTTATTTGATTCGGTGCGCTTAGCTTAACAGGTAATCGAGCTAAATCACAAAGGTTAAAATCCTTCAAAACTGGATTCCTCCTCCTCATCATCTGTATGTCCAAACAGAGCTTCAGCTGTATCTGATGTGAGGGTATCAGCATTTAACCTACTGATTCCTCAATTATTGTAATGGTTTTGGGTATATATTTTTATTTTTGAAATTTACCAGTGGCTGCTGCATTTTCCACCTCGGCTTATACTCGAGTCACTAAGTTTTCCCAGTTTTAGGGTAAAATTAAGGGGGTCAGCTTATACTCAGGTCGGCTTATGCTCGAGTATGTGTGGTAAACTTTTAGGGCAGGCACAGTGGCTCGAACCCATAGCCCTAGCATTCTGCAAAGTTGAGGCAAGAGGATTGTTCAGCTCAGGAGACGTGGCTGCACACCACTGTAGTCCCAGCTGCTGAGGAGGCTGAGGCATGATAATTACTTGAGCCCAGGAGTTGGAGGTCAGAGTGAGCTATGACAACACCACTGCACTCCAGCCCAGGCAACACAGTTAGACCCTGTCTCATAAAACACCAACAAAAATGTAGTGCTCATCACTTTTGAACTTTAATTTCTAGGGATCTGCACTAAGAAATATCTATTTATTTATTTATTTTTTATTAAATCATAGCTATGTACAATAATGCAATCATAAGGTACAATGTGCTCATTTTATATACAGTTTGAAATATTTTCACCAAACTGGTTAACATAGCCTTCATGGCATTTTCTTAGATATTGTGTTCAGACTTTTATATTCTACATTTAAAGTGAAAGTCTTTCTGTAAGTTTTGATTTACAACAAAGTTGATTGTGTAGCCAATTATATTCAGTAGAAATATGTTTTTCTAAATTCAAGTAAATATCATACACAGTTTCAGACAGAATCAAAACCACTAAAAATACTAATTAAACATATCTAAATTATAAACTACCTGAAGGCTAAAATGAACCATGATCTAAGTATGAGATGTGAGAAGGAGTATTGAATACAAATATTTATTTACTTATTTATTTAGTTATTTTTGAGACTGAGTCTCAAACTGTTGCCCCAGTAGAGTGCCATGGCACCATAGCTTACAGTAACCTCCAACTCTTGGGCTCAAGTGATCCTCTTGCCTCAGTTTTTTTCTATTTTTAGTAGAGATGGGGTCTGGATTTTGCTTGGGCTGGTTGTGAACTTACGAGCTCAAGTAATCCACCTGCCTCAGGATCACAGAGTGCTAGGATTACAGACATGAGCCACCATGCCTGGCTGAATAAAAATATTTAGTAAATATCTAACTTTAATACTTTAACAAATAGTATTGGGAAAACATACATTCATGCAAAAGAATAAATATAGACCATTATCTTCCACCATTTTAAAAAATTAACACAAATTTGATTAGAGATCTAAATGTAATATCTACTCTTCTCCTGAAAATACAGGGAAAAACTTCATGAGACTGGACGTCTCCATGTTTTCTAACATATGACATCAAACTATAGGAAACAGATAGGATGACATCAAACTTAACTTTTGTACATCGAAGGACACAATTAACAAATAAGAAAAACAACCTATGGAATGGGAGAAAGTATTTCCAAACTGTATCTTAGATAGGTGCTTACTACCTGGAATATATAAAGAATTCACACAGTTCAACTACACCTAAAAGTATCAAATAACGTAATTTAAACATGAGCAAAGAACTTGGAAAAACATATCTCCAAAGACGATACACTAACAACCACCAACATATGCAAAGATGCTCAATTAATCATTAAAGTGCTCTCTAATCATCCAAACAAAATGTAAATCTAAACCACAGTGAGATATCACCTACCTTGCACCCAGTAGGATGGCTACTATCAAAACAGCAGAAAATAGTAAGGGTTGGTGAGGGTGAAGAGAAGGTAAAATCCTTCACACTATTGGTGAAATTTTAAAATGATGCAAGCACTATGAAAAAAAGAGTATGGAGGTTCTCCAAAAAATGACAAATAGAACTACCACATAATCCAGCAATCCCTCTTCTAGGTAGATACCCAAAAGAACAGCCAGATTCACAGCAGCCAAGAGGTGGAAGCAGCCCAGTTGTCCATCAGCAGGTGAACGGATGAACAGAGTGTGGTGCACATAGTGGAACATCATTCAGCTTTCAAAAAGTGAGCAAATGTGGGTGAATTGTGAGTGAATTCTGAGGACACTGCACTCAGTGAAATGAACCAGTCACAAAAGAACAAACCCTGAGAGGTTCTAATTACATGAGATCTCTCAAATTCAGAGAGACAGAAAGGAGAATGATGGTTTGCAGGTACTGTGGGAGGGGAGAAAAGCAAATTTTCTGTTTAATGAGTATAGAGTTTCAGATTTACAAGATGAAAAAGTTCTGGGCATCTCTTACACGGTTGCTTTAGCATGAATATACTTAACACTATTGAACTTGATACTTAAAAATGGTTAAGATGATAAACGTTATAAACCTCAAAAAAAAAAAAAAACTTAGTAAATATTTCTACATCATAAAGTAAATACTAAGTCCAAAAAACAGTAATAATATTTCTTTTGTGTGATGGAAAAAGCAGGCATGAACAAAAATATAAAATAACATTTAACAAACGAAAAAGAAACATTTAACATGGGGATAACCTTAAATAAATGTTCTAGGATCCTTTTATGGACTGGGGAGAAGATACCAATACTAATTAAATATAACTTTGTTAAGAAAAACAGCTAGTAGGGAGAGCATACAAAATAATAGAATATACACTTAACAATTTTAAAACCAGTAGAGAAAAAAATAAGAAAAAATAAACATAATTCAATATATAAGCAGACAAATAGAACAAAAAAAAGAGGGAGCAGGCTTGGTGCCTGTAGCTTAGTGGCTAAGGCACCAACCACATACACCAGGGCTGGCAGATTCCCAATTCGGGCCTGCCAAACAACAATGATGACAACAACAACAACAACAACAACAACAAAAAATAAATAAATAGCCGGGCATTGTGGCAGGTGCCTATAGTCCCAGCAATTTGGGAGGATGAGACAAGAGAATCACTTAAAGCCCAAGAGTTTGAGGTTGCTGTGAGCTGTGACACCATGGCATTCTACCCAGGGCGACACAGTAAAACTGTCTCAAAAAAAAAAAAAGGGGGCATATGAAATGCAGATAAGAAAAACTAACACATCAACATCCACAATAGCTATAACCACAATGAACACTCTAGTTAAGCTAACACATCAACATCCACAATAGCTATAACCATAATAAACACACTAGTTAAAGACAAAACCTGCCATCATGGATTAAATAAAAATAAACTAAACTGTACATGGTCTAAAAGAGACACACCTGAAACAAAAGATCTGAAAGTGATTGAATGTGTAAAGCAGAACAAAGATACACTAGGAAAAAATACTAATCAAAAGAAAGTGTAGCTTTATTAATATCAGACAAAATAGAGTTTAAGCTAAATCACAACCAAAGATAAAGAGATTCACTAAATGATGTTAACAGTTTAATCCCTCAGGAGATGTAATATTCTAAACATTTATTTATATAATGATATAGTATAAAATATATAAAACAAAAATTTACAAGAGAATTAACAAATCTACTAAACAGTGACAAATATCAGCATCCTTTCTATTTGACAGATCGAGCAGACACAAAAACTAATACAGTAATCCAGCAAATTCTAAGGTTACAAAATCAACGTACACAAATCAGTAGGTTTCATAAATGCCAACACTACTTAAGCTGAGAATCAAATCAAAGACATGATACCTTTCACAGTAGCAACAAAGAAAAAAAAAATATCTTGGAATATACTTAAGAAAGGAGGTGAAAGACACTCCATGGGGAGGATTATGAAACACTGAGAAAAGAAACTGCAGAGGATGTAAATGGATGGAAGAATACCCCCTACTCACAGACCAGTGGAGTGTATGCCCTGCTCACAGATCCGCAGAGTCTATGCCCTGCTCACAGAACAGCAGAGTCTACGCCCTAGTCACAGACAGCAGAGTACTGGCCCTACTCAAGAGACCAGCAGAGTCTACGCCCTGGTCACAGACAGCAGAATACTGGCCCTACTCAAGAGACCAGCAGAGTCTACGCCCTGGTCACAGACAGCGGAGTACTGGCCCTACTCAGAGACCCGCAGAGTCTATGTCCTGCTCAGAGACCAGCAGAGTCTACGCCCTGCTCACAGACCAGCAGAGTACACACCCTGCTCACAGACCGGCAGAGTCTACGCCCTGCTCACGGACCAGCAGAGTACATGCTTTGCTCTCAAACCAGCAGAGTCTATGCCCTGCCCCCAGACCAGCAGAGTACAAGCCCTACTCACAGACAAGCAGAATACACGCCCTGCTCACAGACCAGCAGAATCAACCTCGTCAAAATGGCTGCACCATCAAGGTCATTTACTGACTCAATGCAATTCCCATTAAAATACCAACACCATTTTTTGCAGATTTAGAAAGAGTAAACTTTGCTCTAAAAATATGTTTTCGGCAATGGTTAATGTAACGACCTCACTGTGTGTCCTAGACTTTTTTATTTTGCTGTTCATAAATTCTCTATAGTGTATTTCTCATTCCTGAGTCACCTGGTTGAAGTTTTAGGGGATTTTTAGATCCCCATGTGGACCACCTTGATTTCCTTTTCTTGCCTGATCACTCTGGCAGAAACCTCTAAAATGGGTAACTTCCAAGGTCATTCCTGCCTCAAGTTGTTTTGAAGACTGACATCAAGCAGGTTGTCATAAAGGAGAGAACAGTAAGAACAGGATGAATGAAGAAATAACCTAATTTTTGCAAAGAAGAAACACACATTTCTTGAAAAAAATATGTGCATTAAGAAAATGATAAAAGACAGAATAAAAAAGGATTAGAATTGAAAAATAACAAAAATACTACATGCTGAGTTGGTGGACGCCAGGTAAAGTGTTTCTTAGAAAATTACAGCCTAAGTGCCTGCTTGAAACTAATGTGTTAAATTTCCAATTTAAGAACTTACCAAAAAATAAAACTAAACAAAACAAGAAAAACAGCAGAATGAACCCAAATATTAGAAAGAAGACAATAACAAAGAGACAAGGAATGAAAATGAGTTACTATTATTCACTGGCCACTTACAACAATCCAATTTATTTACTAACCATCACAAATAATATTTTTAAATAACAGAAAAGATGCTAGATTTTTTTGCGTTCTTCTTGTTAGCAATATTTTGGAAAATATAGCTTTTTATTGGTAACTATACATAAAATAAAAGTGAACTGACTTTGCATGCTAATGGTGTGGGAATTACAACTGGATAGGAGAAGCTTTTTTTCCTATCTTACTGTTATGTATAGGACCAGGCTTGTAGAAGCAGTCCGGTTCTTAAGAGAGTTGCTGGGAGCAGGACAATCTCCTAGCCAGCATGGAGATGTTTTGTGGCCTAGAGACAAGCCCTCAAGCAACTGCATGCGTTAATGAGATAAGATGAGTCACTCAGGCTCCGTGCCTGTGGTTCAAGCGGCTAAGGCACCAGTCACATACATCTGAGCTGGCGGGTTTGAATCTAGCCCGGGCACACCAAACAATGACGGCTGCAACCAAAAAGTAGCCAGGCATTGTGGCAGGTGCCTGTAGTCCCAGCTACTTGGGAGGCAGAGGCAGGTTGCTGTGAGCTGTGATGCCATGGTACTCTACCCAGGGTGACAGCTTGCCATGGTACTCTACCCAGGGTGACAGCTCTGTCTCAAAAAAAAAAAAAAAAAAAAAAAAAAAAAGATGGGTCACTCATTAGCAAGCAGGCGTTGAACCTTGGACATTTGTGGTGCAAGAGGGTGGGAGTCGAGCCCATGGGGAAACAGCACAAAGCGATCATTAAGCAGATAGTCCTTGTGCATGGGCCCCCCACACCTGTTGTATTATGCTCCAATAAAAGGCCACAGCAGAGGTTACTCGAGGCTCTCCCTGCACCCTATGAGAAGCCCGTGTCCTGGCTGTTTTTATTCACGATTTGACAGGGTGCCACAGTGGCACCGGCAGTTATGAGCTGATTCAATTTGCCTAATCTTGCCCCCAAACTTTCCCAAACATTCTATAACAATTTCTTTTTTAAATATATTTTTATGACAGACACCTGGCATATAAGGTTTTCTTCTAAAAAGCACGTAGAGCTATACACTTGCTGTCATAATTTATCATCTTTTAAATCAGTGGTTCTCAACCTTCCTAATGCTGCAACCCTTTAATACAGTTCCTGTAGGTCACAATCGAGAGGTTGAGAACTGCTGTTTTAAATTTTTCTCCTTGATAACTTTTTAAAAATTAATATAACATTCACAAATACAAAAGTACTTAACATCCAATATCTAAAACATGAAAGCAAAAGTTGTCAGGATTGAAGAGGGAGATAATTGCACAGTTCAACGGTCACAGCGGAAGTCTACACCACTGGAGTCTCAACACCAACAGAACAGGTAGGCAGAGACTCGACTCGGATACAGCAGCCCTCACCACTAACCACCTTAGCCTGACGACCGTCCTCTAACATTCCACCTAGCAGCATCAGAGTACACCAAAGACCCAGAAATCTGCATGCCATTTGGCTGTGTTAGTAAGAAATGTCCAAAAGTGACATTTTAAAGACAGATGAGTGGTAGCCTGGGGCTTGTGTAAGAATGAGAACTGATGAAAAATGAGCACAAAAGATTGTTTTCAGATGACAGAAAAAAATGGGTGGTGATGTTTGTACAATTGTGTACATTTTATGTGTGATTGGTGGGAGGAGGGAGGCCTCATGTGCACAATGCAAGGGTATATTTCAAAATAAATAAGAACAAATTTTAAATGTCTTACCACAAAAAAACCAAACATTCAACTGTACACTTAAATGAGTAATACTTTGATATATAAATTATGACTCAATAAAACTATTAAAGAAACAAAGCCAAAACACACATGATATTTGCACAATATAATTTTTTTTCTTTTTTTTTTTTTGAGACAGAGTCTCACTATGTCACCCTAGGTAGAGTGCAGTGGCGTCACAGCTCACAGCAACCTCAAACTCTTGGGCTCAAGTGGTTCTCTTTCCTCAGCCTCCCGAGTAGCTGGGACTATAGGCACCTGCCACAATGTCCAGCTATTTTTTTTTTCTTTTTTTGTCCTTGTGGCTTGGCAGGCCCCAGGGTAGGTTCAAACCCACCAGCTTCAGTGTATGTGGCTGGAGCCCTAGCTGCTGAGCTACAGGTGCCGAGCCTCAATATAATGTTCTCAATTTTCATAGGCAATTATTTTCATCTTCTATCATAATAACCAAACATACTCATTATCATTTAGGGGATCTTGGGTTTCTTCACAAATAGACTGAAAACATTTAATGGCATCATACCTCACCGCTTTCTATCATTAGAATTGTCAGAATACCTTAGAGCTTTGTGGGAATCAATACACACCAGGTATATCACAATTGTTTGGTAATAATATGCTCTAATTTGACTAACACACCTTTTTGTCAAACCTTTCTCAGAAATAAGTATCACGTAAGTTTAGAAAGTTATTTATACAATAGTTTATGTCAAAATCATTCTTAATAGAAGAGGGAGATTATACAAACCTTCATTAAAAAAATAATTAAGCAAAGTATTATATACCCATACAAAAATCTATGTCTTATTTTTTATTTATTTATTTCCTTTTATTTCAGAATTTTTCAGCGGTACAAATGTTTTGACCCATCAATTGCTTTTGTACAGTTTGAGTCAGAGTTAAAAGTGTGACTATACCCATTAGGTCTGATTTTGACAAAGCAGAGAACAGCATACACTGGGGAAAAGAATCCCCATTTAATAAATGGCACTGGAAAAATTGGATAGCCACATGTAAAAGACTGAAACGGAATCCCTGGGTACTCATATGGAGAGAAAGGAAGATTCACTCACTGTTGGCGAGACTGTGAACTAGCACAATCTCTACGGAAAGTAGTATGGACGTATCTCTGAAAGCACAAGCAGGCCTCTCTTTTGATCCAGAAATCCTACTACCAGGCATTTACCAACAGGAAAAAGGAAAAAGATGTTTTATCAAAAAGATACCTGCACAATTCACAATTGCAAACTCACGGAAACAAAACTAAGTGCCCAGCAATCATGAACGGATTCCTAAAATGTGGTATTGTATCCCATACATAGAGTCCCACTCAGCCATGAAAATGGCAACCTAGTATCTTCTGTAACAACATGAATAGAAATGGAGACCATTCTTCTAAGTCAGGGTTCTTAACCTTCCTAATGCTGCAACCCTTTAATACAATTCCTGTGGGTCATGACCCACAGGTTGAGAACTGCCATATCTAAGTGAAGTATTACAAGAATGGAAAAAGAAACACGGCGTATGTACTCAACAGTGAATTGGAACTAGTCAATTAACACTTGTGTCCACTTATGAAAGTAAAACTCAATGGAAATCAAATAGAAGGGGGGGAACAGGAGTGAGGTACACACACCTAACAGGTTCAGGGCACACACTTTTCGTAAAAGGCACACTTACAAACTCAGTTTAAAAGGTACAAATGTATATTATGTGACCAAAATATGTATGCCCCTGTAATAACTCTGAAATAAAAGATAAAAATAAATAACTAGAAAGAAATTTACCAAAGCTCACACAGCTAGCAAATAAGAGTCTGAATACAGAGAATTAAAAAGAAAAATTAGTAACAGACTCCCTACCTCTCACCATACACTAAAACTAATTGGAGTCATTAGATATAGGCCTAGGCAAAGAATTCAAGACCTCAAAGACAATTGCAACAATAACTAAAATCAAGAAATGGGACTTAAATTAAAAGGCTTCCGCACAGCCAAGGACGCAATCAACAGAGCAAACAGACAACCCACAGAATGGTAGAAAATATTTACATGTTAAACATATGATAAAAAGATAATAATCAGGATTTACAAAGAACTTAGAAAAATCAGAAAAAAAAAATCCCATAAGAACAGGAGCAAAAGACACAAACAGAAGCTTTTCAAAAGAAGATAGACGAATCGCCAGGAAGGAAGGAGACATGAGCAGCATCTCTGGGAAAGTGGAAATCAAAAGTCAGTGAGGATCACATGACCCAGGGAGAAATGCAAATCAAAACTCAGTGAGGATCACCTGACCCAGGGAGAAATGCAAATCAAAACTCAGTGAGGATCACCTGACCCAGGGAGAACTGCAAATCAAAACTGAGTGAGGATCACCTGACCCAGGGAGAACTGCAAATCAAAACTCAGAGGAATCACCTGACCCAGGGAGAAATACAAATCAACACCACAGTGAGGATCAGCTGACCCAGGAAGAAGGGCTCTTATGGCAAAATCCCCAAACAGCAAGTGCTGGCCATGATGCAGAGGAAAGAACACTTGATACCCTGTTGGTGGAACTGCAAACTAGTCCAGCCTCAGTGGAAAGTAGTATGGAAATACCACAAAGAACTAGAAGTAGACCCACAGTCTGATCAGCAACCCCTTACTGGGTTATTTACCCAAAGGGGGGGGGGAGCTATTTATGAAAAATGCATCTGCACGTTAATGTTTATTGCAGCACAATTCACAATTGCTAAGATGTGGAATCAACCCAAGCACTGTCCATACATGAGTGAACTAATAAAATGTGGTGTACACACACCATGGAATACTACCAAGCCATAGAAAAATCGTGAACTAATATCTTTTGGAATAACCTGGATGGAATGGAGACCATTCTCCTAAGTGAAGTTATGGAGAGAATGGAAAAACAAACACCACATGTTCTCACTCTTATATTGGAACTAACAGATCAATACTCATCTGCACGTATGGCAGTAAAACTCAGCAGAAATTAAGCAGGTGGAAAGAGGAGGAGAGGTTGGGTAACATCCTCAATACCTTTTTAAGAATGATTTTCATAATAGATTTTCTGAGCCATATTCAACGACCTATTAGAAGTTGAACAACACCTATCACCACAGTACAACAGAAACTTATAATAATCCTTAATTTAAAGTGACTATATAATAAATAACTAGGCAGGCATTCACATATTCCAAATCAGTTGTAATTTGTTGCATGTAAAAATGTTATGTAAATATTTTGTTCAAAGAGGTTTTCATTGTGAGTTTTGAGGCAACCTGGACAGCTCCATACCTGTAATATTTCTTAAAAACCATTTAATTCTCATGAATACCCAATTTTGTTTTAATTGCAATTGTATTACCACCAAAGCTAACGAATGAGCGTACTTGGGTCTTGAATAATTTGGGAATAATGAATTAAAGAGTCAAAGGAATACTACAAAAGTCATACAGTAACTGTTAGAAAATAAAGATTAGTATCAGTACAGGATGAGCCTGGAAGGGACTGAAGATAACATTCAGGTAGAATCCAGAAATTAAGACACTTGATTTCATTTCTGAACAAATTTTAATTCTACAACCAAATAATGTGAATACATAAAGGGAATTTTGCGTCTTTCTTTTCAATCCTTACATGTTTAATCCCATTTCCTTACCTTAACCTTCTGGCTACAACTTCTAACAAAATGTTGAAAAGGAACTGGTGGCAGTGGACATTCTTGATTTTTTTACCTATCTCAAAATAAATACACTCAGAATTTCCTCAAATAGCATTTGCAATGATTTTTGCCAATTCCATTTGTAAGACTGAAAAATTATCCTTTTATTCCCCAGCATCCTCAGGGTTTGTTGTTAAATCATCAATAAATTTTTTCTTGATTTAATTGAGATGATTATCTAATAGTTGTATACACATATAGGGTATAGTTTACATATGTAATACAATATATATATTCTGCACATACATAAATTCTGTACACACACAAGCACATATATCTGCATTTGGTTTGGTAATTTTGAGGCAATATTCATGTGTAAGTCTCAGATACAAGTTTCTTTTCTTATGTTGTTGTTACCTGAATTAGTATCAGGTTTTCTAGCTATATAAATAGAAGAGTGCATCTTGTTTATTCACCCTCTGAAAGAGTATATACCATGTGAAACATTATACTTATCCCTTACCTGGCTGTTGTGTAGATCTCAATGATGAAGCCATTTGAAATTGGATTTTCTTGGTTAAAAATTTAATAATTCAATTAAATACTAATTCATTCCCTTATGGTCATAAGAGTATTCAAGTTTTTCATTCCTTCTTGAGTAAGAACTTAAACGTAGTAAGATTTTGTTGGAATTTTATCATTTCATCTACAAATTTTTGTTTTGTTTTTTGAGACGAGGTCTTTGTCTCTTGGACTACAGCACCATGGTGTCATCATACCTCACGGCAACCTGAAACTCCTGGGCTCAAGAGATTATCCTGTCTCAGCCTCTTGAGTAGCTGGGACTACAAGCACTCACCACAATTCCCTGGCTAATTTTTCTGTTTTTTGTAAATGCATGGGGTCTCATTCTTGCTCAGGCTGGTCTCAAACTCCTGAACTCAACCAATCCTCCCACCTCAGCCTTCCAAAGTGCCAGGATTTGCAGACGTGAACCACCACATTCAGCCTCATTCTCAGTTTTTAAATTACTGGCTTACTATTCAAAATCTTCTTTTATTCTCATTGTAGTGTCTAAAGCACCTGTGATTATATTAATTCTTCCCAAATATTAGATAATTGAATTTTATCATTTATTATTATTTATCTTCCTGATCTCTTTTCATCGATTTCCTTTTTGTAAGTCAATTACAATTATTAACTCTGGCCATACACTCTACCATAGGTTACTTTTATGTCAATAATTTTATCTTTTACTACCTCCCTCTTTACATATCTTTCCTTTTATTTTACTTCTCTTTTTCTAATTTTTTATATGTATGTCCACTCTAGCTCATTAGCTTCAGACTTTTCTTGTTTTCCAATGTAAGCATTTAGGTCTGTGAATTTCCTTCCAACTACTGCTTTACCGCCTTTTGCAAGCTTAGTGTTCAGCATTTTTCTTACATTATATTTAAAATTAGTTTCTGATTTTTCTTATAATTCCATATTTGAATCGCACTTTCAGGTGTACATTTTTCAATCTTAAAATATGTGGGAATTTAGTTTTCTAGTTATCTTTCTGATACGGATCTTTAACTTAATTTCATTGTATCTAGAGTTTGAGCAATTTCCACCATTAATCTTCAAGAATCAAACAGGAATAAATGATAAAGCAAAAGACAGTCAAAAGGTAAGGAACCTCCCTACGTATATGACACTGAGATAGAACTGCTGATAATACACACTACCTTCTCCCCTGGGGTCACAGAAACTCTCCAGATGCAGTGTGTGTAAGAAGGGTAGCCATTGGGAAATCCTGGGGAGGAAAGATTGCCATTGGATTCTTGTAGGGTTTGTCCACAAGCTGAAAGAGAAAAAGATACAAAATATCTCTAATGAACTCTTGAGTTTTTGATATCAGATTCTATATTTATATTTTATAAAAGACTTTTCCTTTCTAGGTTAATTTCTTTTTATGTCTCTTACCAGAATTTCAGTATACTTAATGGCAGAGCAAGGCTAACCTTAAAACAAGATTATAAAATAAATAATCTGACATCTCATTCATTTCCAAGGAGCCAGTAGCCCATTTAAACCACACCCACATCCGGATTAAGGACCACAAATACCGAAATGATGCGATTCTGGGACCACACGAAACTCATCAAAAACGTATTCAATGTGAATTGCAGCTACAGTTAACAGTGAATACCACAACAAGCTTAAAAATCTTACATAATAACTGATAAATAGTCAATAAAGTATTATCAAAGTGTCAAACATGAAGTTTATTTTTTTTAATAAAAAAAGAAAAACTGAAAGATAAAAAACACCTTGGAAGATACAAATTTTCTAAAAAACATACAGACATTGGGCGGCGTCTGTGGCTCAAAGGAGTAGGAAGCCAACCCCATATACCAGAGGTGGCAGGTTCAAACCCGGCCCTGACCAAAAACTGCAAAAAAAAAAAAAAAAAAAGATGCAGACATTTACACATATTTACTGTTTCTGTTGATCATTAAGTAGAAAATCGCTGGAAAGCAATCAGTGTCTTTTCCTCTTACTAAGCTTGTCTAGTTCCTTGGAACCACATATCAATCATCTGAAATGACAACTGGCCAGCTGCCCAGCATCAGGCTCTTGTGTTCAGCTGAGACCAGTGGGCAGCACTGTTCTGTAATGGGCCTTTCTGTTGTTTTTGCAAGATGAACCATGTGCCCAGGAACCGAGGCTGTTTAAAGTAGCCTCAAATTAGGAATGATCCCTCTGCAGCCACCAGTCATTCCTGCAACCTTCACTCAACAGTATGAAAGAACATTCCTTCCTGCTGAAGAGAACTGCAGTCAAGGCTGAGAGAGCAGCAGAGACTGCGGAGCCAGAGCACCAGCAGGTGGGCTCTTGTCTCAAGTCCTCAATAAATTATAAATGGTTCTGCATATCTTGCATTAAAGAAAGAAAGATAATGAATTCAAAAACATATACTAGAGCTCTAAAAATAGTCTGACATAAATATTTATTCAGACAAACAGAAATTATGTTTGCACAACAAAATGAATTTAAAGTAAGAGTAAGCAATGTTCATTCTGATGAACAGGCATTTAAAAGCAACTTCAGAACAAAATCAGAATGCTCAAGGTCAAAAATACATAATTCAATACTGTCCTATGAATCATCTAGGCATTCAATAAATGTAACTTTAAAAGAAATCTTAGAAAAATGAAAATTTGTTAAGATTTCTTAAATATAAACAATGTACTTCTAAAAGCAGGATCAGTTTAGATTGTAAGTGTTGAGTGTGTTTCAATGCAGAAAGTAAAATTTGCAGGAGTTTAAAAATAAAGTCTGTAATGGGTTAAAGTTCCACTTTAAAGCCACCGAGAATCCTGGCATTGACTCTTCTAAAGTAGATTTAAAACAATTACATATATTTAATTCACAAATATATGCAAACAATACTATCTTGATTAAAAAGATGAATACTATCTAAACAAAACACAACACAACTTATAATTCAAAAATTAAATTAGCTATACTATGGTCCCTGCTTATACTACAAAAAGTACAAACACCTATTGCCAGTTACAGACATCTATTGCAAACTGTGGTAACTGTTTGTGAATTTTCCTCAATAAATGGTATTACAGGCTACCTGGCCACTCTGACTCAAGATGTTTCAGCATTAGTCCAGGCCGTTTGCTGATTTATTATCAGATACAAAAAACAAACATACAGTAGAGCCTCTGTAAGGTGTTCACCAATGGACCGGTCAACATATAGAGGTGGCCAACGTGAAGAAGGGAGCCCAGTGCGCTGACACGCACACGTGGTGCAGGTCCACCCTAGGAAGATCAGGTCAGTGCAGGGAGGTAGTCAGATACAGAGATGCTTCTGTATTTGTCAAAGAGCAAAAAGAAAAGCAAGAAAGAAATAATGGCACTACTTAGTCCAAAACCTTAGTCTATGGCTTGGCACCCATAACTCACTGGTTAGGGCGCTGGCCACATACACCGGAGCTGGTGGGTTTGAACCTGACCTGGGCCTGCTAAACAACAATGATAACTACAAAAAAAGTAGCCGGGCATTGTGGTGGGCACCTATACTCCCAGCTACTGGGAGGCTGAGGCAAGAGAACTGCTTAAGCCCAAGAGTTTGACGTTGCTGTGAGCTGTGATGCCATGGCACTTACCTAGGGCGACAGCTTGAGACTCTGTCTCCAAAAAAAAAAAAAAAAGCTTCGTCTTGCATTGACAGCAAAGAAAGTGGATAAGAAGAACCCCATTTGCGTGCTGGTGTAGTCACTTATGTCATCACAAGCAAACCTCAAACGCTTTGCCCCAGTTTTCTTTCCTTCTAGTTAACATACACTTTAGAAGGTAGTTTTGAAAGGGTCAAATGTTATGCCCCAAGTCATCTTCTTTGCCCTGAAATAACTCTCCACAGCTAGGAAGGCCTGTGCCTGGGAAAGGGTGTGTCTGCAGGACAAACACTTCCTCAGTATTATTTAGGAGAATGAGAGCAGAAGGAATTACTAAGAGGCTTATTACTGTGATCAGTCTCCTAATCAAAAGTACTTTAAAACAAAACATAATTCAGAAGTTAAACTTATAAAATCTTTATCATATAATCCATCTCGATGTTAAATTACAATAATCCATATGCATATTCTTTCTGGCAGCATAGACAGCTGTGACTGAACTGTATAAACGTCATCTAGATTCTGTGCTGCTGATGAATTGTTACAACTCTCAGCCTTTTAATAAAATGGCTAAATTTATAGCTGACTGCACATCTATCTACAAATACTTTTCCAGCCAAATATCTACAGCAACCACCAAATATCAGTGGTTGCAAACTTCCCCTTGTCCATATTCTGTGGAAACCCATTTATAATTTTACTAAGGTTAATGAAAACACAGGTAGATATACAATAATTTGTATCAAAAAAAATCTCTAAACAAATAAACAAACTCTGGAGTAACGGAAGAAATAAAAATATGTCCAACTTAATAGTACCTAACTAATAGTACCTAACTAATAGTACCTAAATTATTCACAAATCCATGGTCCTTTTAAGTTACTAAATATACTAAGTGCAATTTTGGTTTAAGATGATTTTCAAATCAGGGAACACTGAAAGAGATTAAATTACTGAAGATTTAAAAATACATTTCTATAGTGCCACAAAGCCAAGCCCAAAATGTCCTTTCTTTTAAAGCTCCAAGATGAACTTCAAGAGGCCCTGGTCATTGCTGGGCAGCTGAGGTCAGACAGCCCTCCTCAGAGCTGAGCATCCCTTCTGATCAGACTGACTTCCCCGCCACGCTGGAGTTTCCATGTGTCCCCAGACACTGCTATCTGCACAGACATTCTGCGCATCCTCCCCACCCCCACCCCCGTGTCACCACCTGCACACAAGGTGCAGGGCCTTTGCACAGTAAAGCTGGTTCTTCCACTCATACAGTAATTATTTACTGAGCACCTGATTGATACGTATTATCAGATTCTGGATACCACGAGGAAAAGCCTAAGTTCAACCTTCATAGAGCTTATAATTCCAGTGTAGAAAAAGACAAGTAAACCAAAGTTCTTAAAGTCTTGACCATCACAGGAATCCCAGAAGAACAGGAGGCCTTAACCAGAGGGCAGCTGAGAGTGCTCCAGCAGAAGGATGGGGCCAGCAGCAAGAGGCATGGCAGTACCAGGGGCTGAGGAAGGCAGGAGCAGAAACTAACTGCAGGGAAACAGCGAGAGGAGGGGCCAAGGAGGAGACGGCTAGAAAAGGAGGTTTAGACTTTATCGCAAAGATAAATGGAGCAAGGTCTGCATTTTAAAATGTCCCTGTACAGTAAAGGCAAGAGGCTGACTAGAGGCAGATGAGCAGTCCAGACAAGGGAGGGTGATACCTGGATAAGGAAGTTCACTGCAGGAATTCACTGCAGAGACATTAAGAAGAAAAAAAAACTAACCCTCAGGGCCTGACTGGACCACTCATGGCTTCTGCTACTCTCCCCTCCCAGTAAACTAGGGCAGGTGAATAAACAGACCCATGAATACATACAAAAAGGGGTCAAATGAGTTTTTTTTTTCCATGTTGGCAATATATTTCAGCCAAGAATCATACGATGTATATAAAAGCAATTATAGAAAGGATATCCTATATAGAATCTCAGAAAATTATATCAAAATAGACGTAATTATAGTTTAGATAACTGGAAAGAAGCATTTATAAAGTCTAAAGATAAATTAAATGAGGTGAGTGTTTAAAACGACTTTAAAGTTTCTGGTAATCAATCTCCATGCATGTTGAAACTGGCCTCATCCCCACAGCCTCTGCATAGACACATCGCCCCAGACGGGTGCATTCCATGTTGTTTGGCAACATTAGAAGCACCAGTACACATGTGAACATAGGGGTGTGTTCATGTGGGAGTACACATGTACCGCAGAGATTCTAATCCTCTACAGACCCTGTATTTTTATAAAGACATTTATTCCATATGTTTCCTCATTTTACTATGTTATTGGACATAAGAAAGACTTGCTTAGAGAATATTAGGGGTCACAATTCGGTCTAAGTATTAAGTAACCATAAGTGAAAAGTTCATGGGATTTCAGAAAAACTAAATTAAGAGAAAATGCAGATAAAAACAGAAGAAGGGTTCTATTTCTAATTCTTAGTAAAACACAGGGAAGGAATAGTAAGATAAGAGCAAAGTAAATATATTCAGAAAATGGGAATCACAAGAAAACAGAGGCCTTAGAAAAAGAGAATGAGAGAACAAATCCATCATTTGTAAAGAGAGGAGGAGACGGGACAACTCACATACTCTAGAGATGATCTTCACCAGAAAACTACTAACTACTGGAATGAAAGGAAGATGAAGAATTGTAACAATGACCCATCCTCCACATCGTGTGGACTTAACGACAAGGTTTCTTTAGCAAGTCCTTTAAAAGGCCTTAAGTTTGAGAGGCTGGAAGGCGATCAGAAGAATACAGGACTACGCATCAGCGTCCGAGAAAACTATTCAGCCCCGATGCTGAGCAGCCCTGCCTTCCTCCCCCACGCCCTGAGGAGCCCTGTGATCTGGAAGTGGATAAGCGTGTCTTGTTATCATCAGGACGGTGCCAGCGTGGAAAGGTCACATTCTCTCTTGACATAACATGGTGACATTTAAGGAGACTTTTCTTAACCTATCTCTAAAACTAAGAGTAATGTAAACAAAAACAATTCTAAAGTAAAAGAAACCTATTCTCATACCATCACCTTCCAAATCTAATTTTATTTCTGTATTGAGCTTTTACATGATGCATTGACTATACAAAAAGTAACAGGTTTCAAATACCAACCTAATTTACATTTTGGCATATATGAGGAGGCGGATACAGGTGTAATAATGAATGACAAGGTATTTATCATATTAATATTATTGTAAGGAAATTAAAAAATATATTTTTAATCCTGTCTTCTAATACATTAAAAAGTTATTTCTGTATTATTTAAGAAAAAGCAACAGTATTTGCAGACATCTCACCACCTAACTCAGGCAAGTATTCTTTTCAAGATTAAAGTCTAAAAAGCAGCTCTGTAACAGGTACATCTGATTAGAGTTTTCAGTGTAAACCAAAAAACTAGCTAAAACCTCGCCAATTTATAACAGAAGAATAAGAAACACTAGTAAAAAAATAAGAAACATTAGTAAAATAACTAACACAGTGGAACGGGAATGGTCCCAACACGAGGAAATGATGAGTTCCCGAGAGAGTGAATATTCCAGTTGCCCTGACTGGGTTAATGTGCGTGCCTGTATCAGACATCACGTGTACCTTACAAAGACAGCTGTACAACTATTGCGTACCCATAATAACTAGAAACTAAACAGTAACACAAACAAAAGAAATCTGAGCAAATAAAAACAATTAAATGCCATCACCCACACTGAATTACGAACTTCCTGGCTATTTCCTGTGATTATTTAACCAGCTCAGTTTGTTGGGTTTTTTGTTTGTTTGTTTTTTTATTTTGTTTTATTTTACTAACACTTGAATGTTTGTTAAATAATGTGCCGATAAGCACATATTAAATTTTTGTAAGGGAATGAACTAGTCCTCTCCTGTGTACTATGGGAAAAGTTTCCTGGATTGACACCAGAAGTTCTAATAAACTCAATATAAGAACTTCCCAGGAATATGATATATAAATAAGCTTCAGACAATTGTTTGTGTAAAACTTCAATGATTAATGTATCTATCATATCCCCGATTTTCTGCAAAAAATATTAAAATAGCAGCTGCTTTTCTAGTTATTTTACTATCTATATTCATTAAGTATCTGCGACAGTATCTTCAAAAGTGAATTCTACAAGTATTAAGTAAAAGAGGTTTCTTTGGACAAATAATTAGAGAAAAACTATGTTAAACAAAATTAACATGTTTCTTTGACATAGGCTATTTCAAAGATTGTAAGTAAACAGGAGGTGAATAGAGTCTGCAAGATTTCCAATTTAGAACAGAGAATCTTTTCTTTCTTATATCATTAAGGCATCGTGTTCCCTTGGAACATTCTTCTTAAGTCCTTTCATGAACATTTTTTTTTTTACAACTTTTTTATTTTATAGCAAAACATATAATAACTCACTTGCACTATGGTCAAAACACATTTTTGCAACACAGTTATAAATTCCTACTGATAAAATTTTAACTTACATATGATTAATGATAGTTCTTTCAAGAAAAGATCATTTAGGATCAAATTTTGAACAAAGGAAGAATATTCTTTTTGTTTTGGTAAGGAAACTCAGCATTTGACTATGAAATCATACAACCACTTAATAACTACCAATCACTGTATTTCACTATTTTACTCATTCAATTAAAAGAAATAAAGCATACTATCCTTGTACATCAAATCTGATTCCAAGCAACTTGTTTCTATTTATAGCAAAGGGTGTTCTAGAGTTCTCTCCTACCTCACCTTAGGATTACGCACTTTGAATTGTACACATCACTTGCCAACAGGGAAGGAGACAAGTGAGCAGCTGAATAAATTGTGCTTATTTGTCTGGAAGAGTGCAATCGAGTGCGACCGAGCTGCTGTGTCTGCGTGGGGTAATACCTGGACATCTATACAGCTTTCTTGCCTGTGCAATATCTCCTTTGCTTAAACGGGTCCGCTGGCCAATTGCTGGACGTATGCCATTATCATCGCGAGAGGGGAGAATGGTATCCAGAAACATCCCCCTGAAAAAAACCAGAAGCAAACCACACCTAAGTCACTAAATTAAACCTCCCATGGTCCTTATAAACTTACAGTTATTTTTTTTTTCAAACCCAAGTCAATTAAAGGCGAAACAGACCAATGTGAGCTTGTCAGGCTTTCAAAGCACTTTAATTAAATTAGAGAAAAAAAAATGTACATGTCAAATGTGTGAGCCTTAGAAATGTAATTAAATTTTCTTAGAAATGCAAATTATATGTTTTTAAAAATATGGAACACCTTATAGTCTTCCACAAAGTCTACCACGATTTTTGTCCTGGTCTACCAAGCAGAACTAAAAAATCCCTTACATTAACAGATTGCAAATACTCCTCAAAAAAATCTATTTCATTAACAGTAACCTATAACAAATAATTTTGAAGTTACTAAAATTGTAAGAGTCAAATGAAATATACATAAGTCAATTTTTTTTACTTAAATCACTAATTTAACCTAAGTATTCTTAGAAGTCCAAGTATTACATTATATGTTACAAGAAGAACAATAAAAAAGAATGCCAAAATTTAGACAGAGATGTTTAATGTTCTACTGAATTTTTTCAGTTTTTCATGTTAAAATAAACAAACGGAAAACTTAATGTCGTAATAATTCTAAGCTATAGATACTGAGTTATTTTGGACTTGAGATTGTGGTAGAAGAGTTGCTGTTATTTCCCAATATGCATGCACTAAAATTCTGAATATAGTACACTAAAGATACACTCTAACTGTGCAAAATATATCAGATATTTATAGCTCTAGAGGAAGTACGGAGCTTAAAAGTTACATGAACTGAAAGACTTTCCCAAAAGGTTAAGAAATATGGCGTATGCATACACAGGTCTTCAAGAAAAGGAAAATAAGAAGCTTTCTATAAAAAATTTAAATTAAAAAACAAAGCTATAGGGGTGGCTCCAGTGGCTCAAAGGAGTAGGGTGCCGGCCCCATATGCCGGAGGTGGCAGGTTCAAGCCCAGCCCCGGCCAAAAACTGAAAAAAAAAAATAAATAAATAAATAAATAATAAAATATCTTTTAAATTAAGATGAATGATGGAACATTCCTTTCCAAAAATTATAAATAAGAATGTTGCATTTACTACAGATTAAAAGAATAACACTTCCGCCTGTACTCATTCCTACCATTAGGAAACATTTGTTAAGTGCTCTTCTGGGTCTGGAATTACGGTAATGAATAAAACAAATAGAAAGCCTCCCCTGACTCTAACATTCCAATGTGGGGAGAAAGACACTAAAGACTGATGAACCAGGTTTGAGAGACACAATGGAGAAAAATAAAGGTGAGGAGATGGGTGGTGCTTGTGCAGCAATGGGCAGTTTTGTAAATAAAGTGATCAAAGAAAAACACACTTAAAAGTTGACATTCAAGTTGAACGTGAAGGAGGTGAGGTCAGAGACACAAGGCTCCCTGGACATAGAGAGTAAGCAGAGAGAAAGGACAAAGGACAGGAACAGCTCAGAGAGGAGGGGACCCCCCAGTGTGCGAACACCAGCCAGAGACTAACCCTTACCTGGGGGACAAATGTTAATCTGGAGGAAAGGGGCAAACAGATGAGTAACATGGTAAGTGAGTAATTTAAGATTTCCCTAGCTTCTTTTCATTTCTTTCTTTTTTTCTGAGACAGAGTCTCACTCTGTCACCCTGCATAGTGTGTCTGGTGTCACAGCTCACAGCAACCTCAAACTCCTGAGCTCAAGCGATCCTCCTGCCTCAGCCTCCTGAGTAGCTGAGACTACAGACATTTCCACCATGACCAGCTAATTTTTTTATTTTTAGTAGAGAAAGGGTCTCACTCTGGCTCAGGTTGGTCTGAAACTCCAGAGTTCAAGCAATCCTCCCACCTCGGCCTCCCAGAGTGCTGGGATTATAGCCCTGAGCTACCACGCCTGGCCTCCCTAGATTCTTAGTAAGGGAAAAGAATGGTAATCTCAAGAAACAACCAACTCCAAATATGGAGACTGGAGCTCTATAAAACCAGATATTCGCATCTACAGAACCCCAAATATATACTGCCTGAGATAACAGCAGAGAAGTAAAGACTAATTTGCATGTATTTAAGAAGACACAGCTCCAGGCAGGCCAAGATAATTAAAAGAGGAAATGGAGTTGTGAGGTCGCATTGAGAAAGCCATTCCCCAACAGTGTTGCATGAATCAACAGGTATATTAAGTAGGTAAATTCAAATTAATTATTGCATCTCTGCACTACTTCAGTACTGACAAAGTATTCACTGTATTCTATTTCTCTTTCTAAAAAAAAACTTGTGATATACGAGAAGGTTCTTTTTTTAATAGCTTTCAAAAGAGATTCAACTTAAAAAAGGCCAATGATGTTTTGGAGTGGAAATGTTCAATATCAGACAACAGAATAGTGAATTTTTTCTCATTCTGTCCACTAAGGTAAACTCTCTTCCACCCGAGGGAGTCAGCCACTCCTTCTTTTCTCCTTTCTTTGTGGCCAGGAAGTTAACAGTTCTCTTCTCCCACATCCTCCTGGCAACAATGAGTAAGGCAGGTTCTTAGGGAACCTCCTCAGTGAGGCACTGGGGAAGGGACAGAGACAGATCTTACTAAGGTTCACTTACTAATCTCTATCCCTCATTTGTTTTGACAATCTCTAAAGATGCAAATTAGCTGTTTTTAAAAAAATTTGTAAAATTTGACAGCTCATTTTTTTAATGAGAAATGAACAAGTCCTCAGTTTGAAGTCATCTATTCTGCTTTACAAAATATTCAGGATAATAAAGGCCCCACACGTCCAGCCCTATTTTTCCCATAAGTGACCTCCAAATGTATTGATGGCCTGCATTCATGTAAACAGCTGAAACTTTGATAAACTCTGTGAGTTCAGTATAGTAAAAAAACTAAAATACTTCAGATTTACATTAATAGAATGAAAGACAAAAACCATATGATGAAGATAAAACTTTTGACAGTTTCAACACTCCACAAACCAGGAATGAAAGGAAACTATGTCAACATACTAAAGACCGTAGATGAAAATCCCGTCTAACACCCTACTCATGGGTGAAAACTGAAATATTTTCTTTTAAGATTGAGATCACAGTGCAGATATCCTCTCTGGCCACTCCTATTCATGACAGTATTGGAAGACCTAGACAGAGCAAGTAGGCAAGAAAAAGAAATAAATGACATTCAAATTAGAAAGGAGAAAGTAAAATTGTCTCTGTTCACAGGTGACTTGATCTTATACACAGAAACCCCGAAGATGCCACACATGTGGGGGGAAAAAACCTCTGTTACAACTAGTAAATGAATACAGCAAAGTCGTACAATATAAAATCAACATGCAAAATTCGGTTGTATTTCTATGCATTTACAACAAACAATTTAAAAAAGAAATTGATACAACTTACGATAGCACCAGAAATAATAAAATACATGAAATAAAGCAGGTGAAAACTTGTAAATGGAAAACAAAAAAAAAAATTACTGAAATAAATTACACATAAAAGGAAAGATTCCTTGTTCATGGATTGAGAGACTCAATATTGTTAAGATGTTAACATTACCCAAAGTGATCTACAGATTCAATGTAATCCCAATCAAAATCCCAGCAGCAGTTTTTGCAGAATAGAAAATTTTATCCTAAGGATTATATTAATATGACTTCTTAAAAGATAACATATATCCAAAACAATTTAAAATAATATGGCATTCAATACTCCAACTTTGGAGGACTGATTTTAAAACATATTACAGAGCTATAGTAATAAAAACAGTATGGTACTGCCATAAAGACAGACAAATAGACCAGTAAAATAAAACAGAAAGAACAGAAAAACTATCATGATCTGGTCAAGTTATTTTTGACAAGGGTGTGAAGACCCCTCAATGAGGAAAGGATAGTCTTTTCAACAAATGTTGCTGGGAAAAATGGATATCCACACACAAAAGAATCAGGTGGAACCCTTTTCTTACAATATTAAAAAAAAACAAAACTCAAAATGATGGATTAAATATCTAAACACAAGACAACCCAAAAAATTAAGGAAATAGAATAGACTAGAATAAAACATAAAGGAAAAACTTGATGGCATTGAAATGAGACCATAAATTCTTAGATATGACACCAAAATCACAAGCAATAAAACCAAAACAAACAAACAAAACTTTAAACATAAAAAGAAATCTGTGTGCATCAAAAGATAAAATCCAGAATGAAAAGACTATCTATAGAATGGGAGAAATATTTGCAAATCATGTATCAGATAAGTGGTTAATGGGAAAAATACATAAAGAACTTCTACAACTCAAGAACAAAAGAAAAAATAACTTGATTAAAAGATGGGAAAAAGACTTTATATAAGCATTTCTCCAAAGATGAAATAGAAATGACCACTAAGTGTATGAAAACATTATCATTAATCCCAAGAGAAATGCAAATCAAAACAACAATGAGAGTGGATTCTCTCACTCTCACAAGCAAGATTACTATCAAAACAATAGAAAATAACAAGCCCTAGTGAGGACGCAGAGAAACTGGAACTCTTGTGCACTCCTGACGGAATTCTAAAATGGTGTGGCATGGAGGCTCTTTACAAAATTAAAAATTGAGCTACCATATGATCCAGCAATCCCACTTCTGGGTCTAGATATCCAAAAAATTGAAAGCAGGGTTTCTGAGAGATATTTGCACAGCTCTGTTTATAGCAACATTATTCACAACAGCCAGAAGATGGGGCAACCCGCTGTCCACAGGCAGGCCGGTGAAGGGATAAAGAAACGCTAATACATATATACAAGGACACAATAGAGTACTTGTTAAATAAAATAAGCAGTCACCAAACAACAAATACTGCATGATTCAAATTATGTGAAGACCTCAGATTCATGGAAATGAAGTACAATAGTGATCACCAGGAGCTGAAGGGGTAGGAGAAGGGCAAGTTTTTATTTAATGGGTGCAGAATTTCAGTTCTGCTGAAGATGAAAAGCTCTAGAGATCTGTTTCACAACAATGTTGACATATTTAACACTACTGAACCACATGCTTAAAAATAATTAAGATGGCAAATTTTATGTTATATGTTTTTTCCACAATTAAAAGAAACTTTTAACAGTTTGGGAAAGGGGAAGAGAACTGTGCCTAATGTTTCATTTCCTGTAAAAATACCTTCTTCAAAGACTCAGAACAATTTTTTAAAATCTAAACTGGAGCAGCTTGTACCGTAGAAATGTAAATGTCTTTTTGGAGAATCAATAGCATGGTTCCGAAACAGAAGACAGTAACTGATGCAAGACAAAGGCCGGTGCAGGGGGTGGGACCCCAATCTGGCTTATGGAGAAATAAGCCATTTAATACATAAAGTATAGAATAAAGAGAAATAGATATTTACAACTTGGGTGAAGATGTATCATCTGTGCAGAATGGAAAGAATACATTATTTTTGTCTACTTTCTAGGACCTTCTTTGTTCCAAAGAATCAAAACTCTGGTTAGGTGTAAATGGCATAATTCAGAGGAGCCCAGATCCCCCGCGTGTGGCATGTTCCTGTGGAAAACCCAATTCCATGCACTGACTGCAAAATCAAATTTCATAACTATTTATGATTAATTTCAGACCAAATTTATGGGTGTATTTCTACTGAAACTTAAATTTAAATTCCACAAATAAGCATTAAGACAGTTATTATATTTGAACGCATATATTTAAATATAGTATAGAAGATAATTTTTTAAATTAGTTAACACTGAGATTTTTTTAATAATGAAGTTTGGTCTTGGAGAAAGGGGAATTTTAAAATGTGTCCCAGTATGAACGATTCGTGAACATGTCTACCTTTACTTTTTACCAAGAATGTTTTATAAAAAGAGAGAACAAACTTGTTTTTTTCCTGTCAAAGCAGATATTAATAAACTGTAAAATGGATGTTAAGTGGGAACAAAGTGAGTTGAAATGAACAGATGAGTGTAAAAAAAGAGTTAAACAGGAAAAGGGGCGAGTTCAGTTATTTGACAGTCACAAAATCCTTGCCTAGGGGCTATTTGCTCAATGGCATCATCTTTAGAATGAAGTAGATCAAACCCAAATATATTGGGCTCTTTGAAAATAGCATTCAGTCATTAATGAAATAATTTTAAAGTTAATAAATGGTGAAATATAATTCTAAATTATATGATGTAAAACATTTTCCTAAGCTGTTCTTTGACGATTCATGTAGCAGTATCAATTTTTGATCCTAAGTGGTATTTGAGTAAGAGAAAACACAAGACATAAAACACGAGTCACACAGAGTGCGGCATTCCAACTACACACCAGAGTAACCTACTGAACTGAGGAATGCTTAATTATCAATAAATAATGCTTTGCCAAGTTAACATACTGTTTGGGCTTGGCAATCATTTTAATTGGGCTCTTCATGGTTTAGGAATATAAAACAGTTTAAGTGATTTATACCATCTTAATGATTACTTTAAATTTAGGTACTTTGCAGAAAATATAAAAACATGTTTTTAAAATATCTTCTAAATGCCCGCAACCGGCTACAGATATAATCAACTGTTCTACTTTATTTCTGCCGGGGGGGCAGCAGCATTTGGAAGGGGTTCTAGTTCTAACGTCAAGCACAGCTTTGTGAGGAGCCACGTGGAGGAAAGGAATTAAAAGTCAAAAAGTATAACCTGAGACTCCAACCTTGAGAAGGTGTTCCTGGCATAGTGCATGATACTGTCAAAATCGTATCTTTCGCCAAGTGAGTTTACTTCTCCAGGCTCCATCTTCAGAAAATTGTACTCTTGACCTAAGAACGAGGGATAAACAAAGTCTCAGAAGCCTTTCAACTGACAGAAAGAAAGAACTGAAGTGACCCTGCTAGGCCTGTGTCTATTCTTTCCCGAGTGACCAGTCTTTTTGCCGGTTATATTTCACACAACACCCAGGCTCATGCAAAGAGCAGTCTCTACTCTGCCGCCAGACTGAAACAGCAAGACTGGAATAGAACAGGTATTAATTTAGGCAGAAGGTGAGCCACCAACAGCGTAATTCCTTTACCTCCTCATAATACTTGTTTCTTTAAAATCTTACTTCTTTTTATGGTTAAAAAAAATAAAATAAAAAAATAACTCATATCTCTACTAATGAGCTTCCTAGTTTTTCTCTTGTGACACAAAAATTACATTCCTAAAACAACAATGTGAAAAGATAGAAAAGCAATGTTAACATCAACACAGGCCTCAGGCTTCAGCTCTGTGACTTCCAGATCTAACCACAGCACCATGTTCTCTACTTTCATGTTAAGGTCAAACAAGGTTGTCCTCAAGGAAGAGGTTCTATTGTGAGATCAAGAAGAATATGCTTCAGAACTTACTTATTTTTTATTTCACTTCCCACATCTGAGAAAACCTTAATTGATTTTTTAGACTGCTCATTTGTATCTATATTGTAACATTATTTCTTGAAATCTGGAAAGAGTGCAGATTTAAATATGTAGGTCTGTACCAATAGTTCCAGAGCCAAAGAATTTCTTCAGATAGAGTTTATGTTTCAGTGACTCAGTTTTCACAATTTAGGCAACCAGCAGGGGTGCAACTCGTATCACTTACGCAACTTAAAAACTCTGAAATGTCAAAAAATAAAGGTGAGCTAATCAGATTCCAAATTCATGTTTGAGTTCAAAATGGAACTATTATGACACTCACCTTAACTAGCTATTTATTCTAACTGGTATATGTTAATTTAAAAAAAAATCACATTAATAACAAGTTTTCCAAAAGGCAATGAAAAAAGCAAGTGAAGGAATATAATGTCTCTTCTCCACGTGTAAGGAAATCTAGTGTACTCATTTGAGCATTAAGGATGAGAAGTCACAGAACCTGAGTCCCAGATTAAAGTGTTTTAGTCCATCTTTTAACAAATTCACACAATAAGTAAATTTAAATTAACCAGGCAGCCCTTACAGTAATACATGTGCTCCACAAACCTCTGGTAAGTGTATGTCTGTGTATGAGGGGACCATTCTCAGGAAATGCCTGCAGCCTCTTCAACCACAAGACCTGATTTTATATTTATTAACCTACATGATTTCAATTTAGAGCATAATATGACAGCAGATTCTCTAACCAAAGCAAAATATTCCATGAAACTTTCTGAAAAGCAGGGTGTTAAGCAATACATTCTACGCATATAATGGAGCACTTAACGTGTGTGTGACACAAGATTTTTTCTTAGTTAGAAACAGTGTGGCCAATTATCCTACCGTATATACTCGAGTATAAGCCGACCCAAGTATAAGCCGACCCCCAATTTTACCCTAAAAACTGGGAAAACTTAGTGAATCGAGTATAAGCTGAGGTGGAAAATGCAGCAGCCACTGGTAAATTTCAAAAATAAAAATATATACCCAAAACAATTACAATAATTGAGGAATCAGTAGGTTAAATGCTGATACCCTCACATCAGATACAGCTGAAGCTCTGGACATACAGATGATGATGAGGAGGAGGAATCCAGTTTTGAAGGATTTTAACCTTTGTGATTTAGCTTGATTACCTGTTAAGCTGAGCGCACCGAATCAAATAACCTGTATGACCCGAGTATAAGCCGAGTTTGGGTTTTTTGGCACAAATTTTCGGCACAAAAACTCGGCTTATACTCTAGTATATATGGTAGTCTGTGTGTTCATGGATAAGAGGAGACTAAATTGAGATGGACAATTAGCAGCCTGCCAAAATGATCTTGTTCTTTATTTCACTGAGTAAACAGAATTAACTAGAAGAGAATTTCTACTTTCTCCCACTGTGAAATCTACCCACTTACTTTAGTAGGTCTCATATATGTGGGGATTAGGTGGACAGGGTCACCAGGTTCTTCCTGACCAGAAGTGGCAGCTTCTGTTCCATTAGAACATGGTCATAATGACTGTTCTAATCACAAAATGCAAACGCACCTTCTTTCCTGTGCTTTTCAACCTCTGCGGTTTTGGATATTACTGATCAACACCCCTTCCTTCCCTGTTTGTGAAACTCCAGTTTACCTTATTTAGATGATTATATGTTACCCTTTCTCCTTCCTCTTTCTTTGCTGGCTTCTCACATATTGATCAGACCAATCTCACCTGCTGGCTCCCTGCCTGTAGCTCAAGTGGCTAGGGTGTCAGCCATATACATCAGAGCTTCTCAAACTTTGCTGCGGTACAAATATCTCTGGGTTCTTGTTAAATTGAAGGTACTGGCTCAGCAGGTCTGAGATGGAGTCTAAGATTCTGATTTTTTAACAAACTTCCTCATGATGCTAATGACTTTGGGCCATTGACCACACTTTGAGTACCAAGAATCTAAGAAAATAGTGTCCAAGATTATGCCCTTTGTTTTCTTCTTTTCTCTCATAGTGGTATCACTGCTTGGCAAGTTACTTCCCAGTCTACTTTCTAGTTCAGTATTCTTTCCCATATTTCAAAACCTTTTTTTCTAACTTCTTAGCATCTATGTCTGTGCAGCTGGATTGACATCCCTTTAAACCCTTAAAATGTCCAAATCTAAACTGACCATCATCTCTCAAAAAGGGGCCTCTTCTTTCCCTTGTTTCTTTTCTATCTCTTATAATTACTTATTTACAAAACCAAAACCTCTACTATCGTTCCTTTCTCTCTTCCAACCCCCATTTAATCAACAAGTTGCCAAATTTTGTATATTTTGCCTCCACATCACCTCTCAACCACGTTCTTTTAAATCTCACCTGCTGGCTTGGCGCCTGTAGCTCAAGTGGCTAGGGTGCCAGCCACATACACTGGAGCATCCGTGTAGCTCAGACTCATCTTTTTCCCTTTTTCACCTGGCCTGTTGTAGGTCTCTGTCAGTTTTTCTACCACTAATTTCTACATCCTTTTACAGATCAATAGTACAAAGAAAAGCCTTCCTTTTCTTCCCCTAAACTTTTAAACCATGGAAACTCAGAATATTAAATTAAATACAAATTCATCCACTGGGCATCTGAGGCCCCATTTTCCTTTTTCTCTGCCACTTGTCATCATACCCTAGACTAGAGGCTTTGCTCTTTCCAGAACTCAGCTTTTAAAACCCTTTCAATTTCCCTCAAGGTTAATTCCAAATGCCTATTTCTTCACACTGCCTTTCTTTCCTGGTCCCCTAGACAGACGTGAGCAGTTCTTTGATCCTCTGCAGTATTCTGTACTTTTCACATGTTATCTATCATGTTTTGCCTTTTATTATATCTGTTTTATCTTTTATTCCTTACACCTTGAGGGCAAGGATAACATCTTCCACTCTTCTCTGTAACCTTGCAGCATCTTACTCGTGCGGGAAGGGGCTCTACTATTAGTTGAATCAAAGCGATTTGTGGCGATAATGTGGTGCAGCGGTAAGTGCACATAATTGGAAACCAGTACAGCTGGGTTTTGGCTTTGTCATTTATGAGCCCTAAGGCTCTGGGTAAGTCACCTAACTTCGCTTGTTTAATCAGACTACCTGAAGGGGCACCAAGGAAGATAACGTGAAAGGGCTGCGTAACTCTACAAAGACCGAGGACTATTAGTAATTTTCCTTACCGAGAATCTTGCCCTGCAGGACCCTCCCTACTTGCCTGGAGGTCGAGCCCTGAATTGCCGGGAGCCCAGGCTACCAGGTCTCACAGTCCTTTTGCACTTCAGGGAGCTCTCCGTGCTGCAGGTGATCTAGCCGAGCTGCAGGGCAGTTGCTTAAAGTCCTGTTCTCTCCGGAGGCCTCCCTCCTGCCACCCGCTCTAGGAGAGCCCTTTTCTTCTCCCTGACCTAGAAGACCGCGGCGCCACCGCCTACGTGATACGTTTGGACCCTGCCCGGCCCCCGTAGCTCCCCTTCTCCAGCAGGTGGTTCTGGTGCTTTCCCCTAACTCCGGGCGCTCACGTTACCCGCGAACCTCTACTCCCGCGCCAGCGCCGAGGCCAACAGAGAAAATAAACAAACCCCCGCGCGCAGCGGCGGGTGCGCCACGCCCCGCCCCCGCCCCGCCCCGCGGCTCTCACGCCGCCCCCTCCGCCCGGGCTTCCCTCCCACCCTCCTCTCTCGCTCGCTCGCAGCCGCTCTCTTCCCCGCCCCTCACCGCAGCCTGCAGCCGCGCTCAACGCCGCGGTCCGCCCAACCCGCCCGGCGCCCCGGGACCCGTTAGTGCCCGGCCCGCGGGCCGACGCGCGACCCCGGCCAGTCGCGAGTCCCGCGACCCCGCCCCTCCTGACATTTGACCCAACCCAGCCCCAACGCCCAGTGCGGCCGCCCCGGGAGCCGCGGGAGAGGCGGCGGCGACGGGGAGGCGGGATAGAAGGGCCGAGCCGGCGGCCGGGGAGGCCCGGTGAGTACGCGGAGGCGGGCCCGCCTCGCAGGGTCTCCTCCGGAGCCCCTGTGGTGATTGCGGCGGCTCGACCGCGCTTTCCCCGGTGCCCCGGGCAGGCATCGTGGCGACTCGGCCTGAGGCGACCGGCCCCGCTGACCGGAGCGCTGGGCAGAGGGCGCGGGAGGGCCGCTCCCAGGGACGGGCCGCGGCCCGACGCTCGGCGCAGGGCTCGGGAGCGGCGGGAAGGACCAGCGCTCGGGCCGTGACTGAGCCCCCAGACCCGGCGGGGGCCGTTCAGGTGACAGGTGCTACCGTCCTCTCCGGCATCCGCGGTCCCTACCCTGGAGCCAGGCGCTCAGAAATTTCTGGAGCGACGACCTGACTCTTGTTTTCTCCTTTTCAGGTTTTGGAGCAGCTTCTTTGCCAGAGTTAGGTCTTGCCCAGCCTTATTCCTTATCTGTGTACTTTGCGAATAAGTTTAGAGCATCGGTTAACAGCCTATGGGTGAAATTTGCTTTTCATTCATGAATGAGGTATAGTAAATTACTTCTTGGCTATAGTGCTGCTCCTCTTCCCCGCCTGCTATTGAAAAGTAAAGGATTTGATTGTTTCTCTCGCTTTCGTTTCTTTTCTTTCTTTTTTTCTCTCTCTGCTGTTCTTGTTTGGAAACGTCTTTCAGAATTTTTGTCAAATCTCTAGCATTAGGGTTAAATAGTTAATAGTAATAACAAAATTAGCTTCTTAACTGGTCTGTCTTTTTTCTCCATTCCCCTTTTTCCATTCTTTACCTTAGCGGTAGTTTTCAGAGTAGGTCCTGATGTTTTCACTGCAGATTAAGGATGGGACATCTTTCTTATACTGAAAAGTCAGTCATTTTTTCCTACAC
Source organism: Loris lydekkerianus (assembly GCA_963574355.1). Taxonomy (NCBI): domain Eukaryota; kingdom Metazoa; phylum Chordata; class Mammalia; order Primates; family Lorisidae; genus Loris; species Loris lydekkerianus. The sequence continues at coordinate 10,948 of CAUYPK010141850.1, read as the reverse complement.
CATTTAGTGTTGTCTGTTTGTGTAGTAAACGTGTTTGTCATTGTAATTGGAATCATTAGTGTAATAAATTTGATTTGTAGCTATAGAAATATTTGAGAAATATTTATTTTTAATATTTTTAAATAATTCTATTTTTAATATTTTAATTTTAACTAATTAAAATATTAAAAACCTTTATAGAAATCTGGGTTTTCCTTTCTCAACAGGTTCATAACACTATAGTTGGTAGTAGTCAAATCCTCTTTAATGAAAGATATTCTTAATTATTGAAAAATGAATACAGCGTACTTACTGTGTAAGATACCAGTTGTACTCCCTAGAGTAAGTGGCCTCAACTCCATGGAGTAAGAGCAAGAACCTAAAGTTGACCAAAAGAACATGGTGAGCAAATGAAAAAATACTTGTGCTTTATTATCTTATGGGAAAATTCTTGGTTTCTCACTATTTGCTTGCACTACTGAAGTTAGTGGCTGGAGAGTGGGGAGGGGAGGCAGTACTTAACTATGAGGAAAAAATGGAGTTTGAGGCATACCCATTTAAGTTGACATTGTTTGCAATAAGTGTGTTGCGAGCAGAGTTTTACTATGCACTTGCTTATTGTGAGCCTGCATTTTCCAGAAACCAAAGTTAAAGATGTTGTTATTTGAAGAACATAGAATAACACACTATTTTATTTTACCTTAAGTCAGTGGTACTCAGTGCTATTTCATTTTATGCTCACTTTTTTAAAATCTAAATTACATTTTAGTGAGGTCACACTGATTGGCATCTACCTCATATTAATTTTTTTTCAGATTAGACCAATTTGTTGATTGTATTAATTGAAGATGCCCATCTTCATCTTATAGAGAGCGATATATTTGGTTGCTCTTGATTAAGGATTTTATGTGTATATAGGTGTGTGTCAGTTTGAAAGTGCCCTAATTGTGATCCCCTGGACTGAGATATGGGTTCTGCAACCATCTTTCCTGACTCGTGATATCATAGTCTAGAGGAATGAAGTCATAATGGAAGTGGTCCTTTGAGCCTTCATAGAGCCCAGGAGTACCAGTCATTCAGGAGTATCTAACCTTTTTTTCTCTGCCTCATATTGGAAGAAGAGTTGTCTTAGGCCACAATTAAATACACCTATAAAAGTTAACAAAAGCTATAAGTAAAAAAGTGGTCCATGCATAATTTTTGCTTGCAATATCCAGTACCACAGATAAGCAAAGCAGGCCTCAAATAATTCATGAGTCACAAGTTGAACATCTGTGGTAGGCTATTCATTTTAATAAGCAGTTTTACTTAGGTACCCGATGCATACTAATTCTTTTAAACCAACACTTATAAAATGACATATGCTTTCCACACAGATAGGCTTTCTAGACAAAATTAGTGGTGGTGATCACTAGTTGGTAGAATGGCCTTAACATAATGAAACAACTTTGAACTGCTCATAATCATTAATCCACATTTGCATTACGAGATTGGGGATTATCTATAGTGCACTTGGTGTTTTTCTTTTCTATTTCTAGAGTACATCTTTCAGTGCATAGATAGATGTGTTCTTGGGGAATGTAAATATTACAAAAACTCCTCTAAGTTCAATACATTTATTTTCTACGTACCAGGTCAAAATGCAGAGATACACAAGTTCACAATTACAAATACACAGGTAGTTTATCATATATAAATATATATTCTATTTTCTATTATCCTTTATAATTTAATGACTACCATTGGTAAAAGCAATTAATTCCTCTTTTTGTAAGATGGCAGCAATGTGAAAAGTATAACAAAGTCTGCATTTTATATATATTTCATACCCAAAAGCCAATTAATTTTTGGTATTTGTTAGGGTTAGAAAGAAACAGCCCATGCCTTTCAGGAAAATTAGGATTATGGAGGGCTAGGCACAACAATAAAGATATAATTTATTGGCGTCTGTTCAATAATAGAAGTAACTATAAAATATGGAAATATTACAGAGGAAAGAGGAAGGAATGATTAATTTCAGGGGCAGGTCAGAAGATGCTTGATAGAGATACTAGCACCTGAGCAGGATTTTGAGAAGTGAATGGAAATTTTGAGTGGAAGAGATGGCAGGCATGATAGGCAAAAGGAATAGCATAGATAAAGATATGAACAAGTAAACTAATCGTGTGTTCAAGAAACTCTAAGTAGTTGTTTTTTTCTGAAGTACATACAAAATCTGAAGGAGAGTTGCTAAAGAAACCCCTAATGTATGCTATACTATTTAATAAATCAACTAATTAGCTTTTGGGTATGAAGTATATATAAAATGTACTTGTGCTTTTGACATTGCTTCCATCTGATGAAAAGAGGAATTAATTGCTTTTAGTGATTGTAGTCATTAAATTATAGAGGATAACAGAATATAGAATATATATTTATATACAATGAACTACCTTTGTATTTGTGAACTTGTGTATATTTATGTTTTGATGTAAAGCATTTCTTTCTAAAATTATCCTGTGTGTGAATATCTTCTGTCTTCCATCAGTTAAACTTATCCTGGAAATAATTAAAATTATCCTTGAAATTATTTTTAAAAGACTTAAAAGAGGAGAAAAAGTATAATCATTAGATTTCTGAATCAAAAACCTTATGTAGTATTATATATAATATATAATATAATATAATATAATATAATATATAATATAATATTATATATTATAATATAATATTAATTATATAATATATAATATATAATATTATATAATATAATATATAATATATTCTAATATATAATATTAATTATATAATATATAATATATATATACTATATTATATATATATATATATAACCTTATGTAGTTATATATAGCATTAGCCAACATATTCATAGGATAATATTCATTGCTTAGTTGGAGATCCCCTATACTTTTATTTGCATTGAATGCCTTAATTATATCATTTAAGTGTATATAAATATCTGAGCGTGTGTTTGAGTTTTAAAGATCTAGTGCATTTGCGAGAGAAAGGGAATGGTAATGCCTATAACAAACTACAAAGTCAATTTTTGAGTTGATAGAACAGTCAAGAACTTTTCTAGATGTAAGTTTGACATATGTTTTCCTCCTTTACTGTTTGAGTGTCTCTGGTTAGAGATTTTTGTTTGTTTTTTGAGATAGAGCCTCAAGCTGTCACCCTGGGTAGAGTGCCCTGGCATCACAGTTCACAGCAACCTCCCACTTCTGGGCTCACTCTATTCTCCTGCCTCCGCCTCCCAAGTAGCTGGGACTACAGGTGCCCCCCACAACGCCCGGCTATTTTTTTGGTTGCAGCCGTCATTGTTGTTTGGCGGGCCCGGGCTGGATTTGAACCTGCCTGCTCAGGTGTATGTGGCTGGCTCCTTAGCCTCTTGAGCCACAGGCACTGAGCCGACATTTTTGTTTTTTTAAATTTTAGGTTGATATGGGGGAATATAATAGAGAGGGAAGGGAGAAAAGACTCTCCTTTTGTAGTCAAATACTCTATTTATCCTATTAGGATATTTATTAGAGTATTTGACTCTATTTATCCTAATCTCTCTTAGATATGAGTGTAGGTGGAGATGCGGGATTTTGGGACTCAAGACTGAAGGAGTATTAACCCTAGCCATGCCCTGAAATAGTATCTTTAAAAAGCTTCTGTTTTCACAGTCTGCCTATTTATCCCTTTTTTTTCTCATCAAGGTTAAAAAAGAAGTTACAGTGATATTCCTGGACTATATAACATGACTATCATTTCATAAATTCTGCAAAATTAGTTAATTACAGTAATGTTTTCTTCAAAGCATGCAACATAATCTGTAACAATTGCTGTCTGTCATTTGACTTTTGTCTCACTAACATAAATGTGCATCACTGACATAGATGGCCAGAGGCGTCTCATTGTCAATTCTGACCTGTAGTTGCCCTTTCTAAATTTTGACACAGTGAAAAAAATCAATATTAGACCGATTACATTATACTTAACTTTTCAATTTGGGTATAGATGACCAGATATCCATTTTCCATTTTCAAGATGAGATTTTTTTTTTTTTTCTTTTATAGGTCATTGTAGAACCTTTGGGGAAAGTGAAAACTGTAGAAGGGAGAAAAAGCATAAATAGTAATCCAATGAATTTCTTTTCTTTGGTATGTATATAAATAATACATATGTTTACAAATTGAAGGTTAATTTTATATTACATTTTATTTCCTTCTTTTACTTAAAATTGACATTTTTCCCTTCCTCTACTTCCAAAGTACTAGCTAGTGTACATTTTCTCCCTTCTTTTTTTTCTTTAAATGTATTTTGGATTAGTGTACCCCAAGGAAAAAAAGTCTTTTCTTCACCCAAAATAGGGTCTTGCTCTGTTCTTAGTGTACCTTTTGACATTACTATGTGGATTTTTTTTTGAGATAGAGTCTTACTATGTCACCCTCAGTAGAGTGCTGTGTCATCACAGCCCACAGCAACCTCAAACTCTTGGGCTTAAGCGATTCTCTTACCTCAGCCTCCCAAGTAACTGGGACCATAGGTGCCCACCACAATGCCCGGCTATTTTTTTCGTTGCAGTTGTCATTGTTGTTTAGTAGGCCTGGGCTGGGTTCAAACCCACCAGCTTCAGTGCATGTGGCCAGGGTCGTAACCACTGTGCTATGGGCACTGAGCCTGGTATGTAGATTTCTTTCATGGCTCTTGAGGTAGATGATGTGTTGATGCATTGGCAATTTATTTATTTTTAAAAGTCCAGCACATTTCACAAATGATTGAGTCCTTCCAGTTTTTTTATCTCTTGTCTCCTTAGATATAAAGAAGTGCTATTTTTTTTTGTCTTTGATATTTCCTATTATGTAAAGTATAATGCAAGTGGATGCCACTATCTTACTCTTTTTTGGGGGGAGGGGACCACTCTTACATCAGATCAACAAGGAACTATTATAGGTGAGCATATCCCCCTTTCCATTCTACCCTTTCCTAAGTTAAAGTATGTTAACACATGGGTTTCTGGGGTGATACAGCATAGGTACGTACCTTCCCAGAAAAATAATTTATTATTATTATTTTCATATCAGAAGTGTAAAGAGCTGATGCTATAACAAGGTTTGAGAGAGGCACATCTCACTCATGAGTATGAAAACAATTATTAGACTTACGAACTACAAAAGGATCTCTAAAAAAAATAATTTTGTCTCAATTAACAATATTTGTTCTAATACTTATTTTTCTTGCTTTGTCTTTCTGTTTTGGTTATTTCTTTTCACTCATTTAGGAAACATTTATTATCTATTTATTGTGTTTCAGACTTGTGTTATGCCCACTGTTTAAGACATCATTCTAACTGTGGTTCTTGGGTTTCTTGTAGATTGGTGTTTTCCTTTTGTAGTATTTTAGATGTAATTCTTAAGTCTTTGATTCCTTTTGGTGGCTGACTACTGAATTGCTATTGAATGCTTGAAAACTTTTTATTTCAGATTTTTTTTTTTGAGGCAGAGTCTTATTGTGTTGCCCACGGTAGAGTGCTGTGGTATCACAACTCACAGCAACCTCAAACCCTTGGGCTTAAGTGATTCTCTTGCCTCAGCCTCCCAAGTAGCTTGTACTACAGGCACCCATTACCACACCCGGCTATTTTTGTTGTTGTTGCAATTGTCATTGTTGCTTTAGCTGGCCTGGGCTAGGTTTGAATCCACCAGCCTCCGTGTATGTGGTTGGGCCAAGTATTAAGTTTCAAAACACTTTTGAATGGATATGCTTCAGTCAAATTTTTATTTATTTATTTATTTATTTATTTATTTATTTATTTATTTATTTTTTAGAGACAGATTACTTTACCACCCTCAGTAGAGTGCTGTGGTGTCACAGCTCACAGCAATCTTAAACTCCTGGGCTTAGGCTATTCTCTTGCCTCAGCCTCCTGAGTAGCTGGAATGACAGGCATCCACTAGAACGTGCAGTTATTTTTTTTCTGGTTGTTGTTGCAGTTTGGCTGGGGCTGGGTTCAAACCCACCACCCTCGGTATATGGGGCCTGCGCCCTACCCACTGAACCATAGGCACCGCCCTCAGTCAAATTTTTAAATAGCTTCTGCTGATTCTACTATGCCTCATAGGACCTCAAGGTACATTTCAATCTAATAATAATAGTAAGTAATAATAGTAGATGCTTATACAGTCACATGCTGCTCAACATTTCAATTAACCATGGTCCTCCAAAATTATAATGCCATACTATACTTTTTCTGTGTTTAGATACACACGTATTTATCATGGTAGTACAGTTGCCTACAATATTTTATCATAATAAAATGCTGTATAGGTTGTAGGTTAGGAGCAAATAGCCCATGCTATGTACCCTAGGCATATAGTAGGGTATACCTTCAAGGTTTGTGTAAGTATACGCTATGATGGTACCCTAGGCATATAGTAGGGTATACCTTTAAGGTTTGTGTAAGTATACGCTATGATGTTTCCACAATGACAAAATCATTTAATGACACATTTCTTAGAAAGTATTTTCATCCATAAGTGATGCATTCAAATACAGATTGGAATGCTTATGCTGTACTGGCTACTGATCTAAGTGCTTTACGTATATTAACTTACTCAGTCTTTACAACTCAGAGAGCTAGGTTCTTTTATTCCTTTTTTACAGAGAAAACTGAGAGATCAAGTAAGTTGCTTAGGGGCTCACAGCAAGTCGGGTTTGAGGAGGCATTCTGGTTCTAGGTCGGCACTCTCATACAGGAGCGCTCTGCCACTTGACTGCTACATTACTAACATAAAAGACCAGGGGCAGGGCAGTGCCTGTGGCTCAAGGAGTAGGGCACCGACTCTATATACTGGAGGTGGAGGGTTCAAACCCGGCTCTGGCCAAAAACTACAAAAAAAATACCAGAGGCATCTCGTCCCTAAACTGGAAGATTTACAAGTGTCTATATAGTAAATTGGGTGAAAAGAAGTATTACGTTTTCTTTTATATCAAAGGTATATGATTAAGATAAGCAAAGAAGAATATAAAATATTAGGAATGATACTAAATGTTGAATTTGTATAAAACTTCAAAATCTTTTCAGGGTTTCCAATGAGAAAATTGTGCTTGCTTCCATGAACATATGCTTTTATTTGTTTTGTTTTGTTTTTCCCAGGTATTAAAGGTTAGGAGAACATAAGCTTTTAAATATAAGGTTTATCCATGAAATAGCATACAGTTCTTGATCTAGACTCTTTTTTTTTTTTTTTTGACAGAATCTCAAGCTGTTGCCCTAGGTAGAGTACTATGATGTTATAGCTCACAGCACACTCCAGCTCTTGGGCTCAAGCAATCCTCCTGCCTCAGTTTTTCTATTTTTAGTAGAGATGGAGTTTTAGTTTTGCTCAGGCTGGTCTTGAACTCATGAGCTCAAGCCATCCACCTGCCTCAACCTCCCAGAGTGCTAGGATTACAGATGTCAGCCACCATGCCTGGCCTTGATCTAGACTTTTAAATGATGGTTTCTTAGAAAGAGTCCTCTTTAAATTATTTTATATATGTGCAGTAGGTAACAAACCATTTTTGTTTTCTAAGCATTCAGTAATTTACAACAGTTGAAGTTATTTTTAAAGAATCCAAAAGCCATTTTTGCCAAATGTAATTTGAATTTCTTATAATAAAAATGAAAGGATTTCAAATTCAGTTGGATTTTCTAATAAGTTTTTAAGATAATGACAAATCTCTAATTGGCAGAAAGTGTATGTGTTTGAGCAGTCAGTATGCAACTAGATTTTATGCTGCTAAAAACACATGAGGGAAAATATTGATGCAAAGAATTAAAGCCATTGCTTAGAACCTTGCTCACTAGGAGTTTTTGTGTCCCCCAACTTCTATATAACTTAGGTTTATCATGACATAACTTTTAGTATACTCCCCAACTCCTCCTCTCTTTGTACTGTGTGCTTTGCAGTTTGGGCAGGTGGAACATAAACTCTTCCAACAGTTTCATGAGTCTATCTGCCATGATGGGCAGCAGTGCATTCTGCAGCTATCTGAGGAAGTATATTACCAGGTTGTGGAGCACTTTCCTTGTTATATTTGACATAATTGCAGAGCAGCATGTAGGATACTTACCCCTGATGAGCACCAGATGAGTTTGTTTGGAGGTGAGTGGCTCAGAGGGTCTGACTTGAGGGGAAGCTTACCTGAGGATAACAGGTAAGGAAGCTCTGCCTTATACCACAGAAAGAAAATTTCTGTGAGCTTTGGAGTGATGTTTATAATAGATATTTATGAACATTTGACTCATGCAGAACAATCCAAATACAAAATTCACAGTTTTGATTATCAGCCCTAGAATGGAAAAGAAATTGTTTTGTGTAAGCTATGTCATGATAAGCCTAGGTTATACTGCAGTAACGACATGAAAATCCCAGCAGCCTAAAGCAGCAATTTTGCTGTCTTGCTCAGTACATTGTAGGTTGAGAGACTCTTAGATCTGGCTGATGGAGGCTCCATCTCATCATATGCTTACAGTCACAGAAGCAGGGAAAAGAGAACAGGCTGAACTAACTGCTAACTTTTAAAACTTTTTAAAGATTGACATTTCATTGGCTAAAGTAAGTCATGTGGTCGTGTCTGCATTCAACAGGGAAGGGAGATAGATGTTATAATTCTCCTTCAAAGGGGGACAGTGGATAATTGTGAACAGTAATGGAGCTACCACTTGAAATTTATAGTTTCAGTTGTTGTAATTAAATGTAATGATAGTTGTTGAACAGTTTACCTAAGGTAGTCAAGAAACTAAAACTTGATGTAGGATTATTTTAAAGATATGTTGGAAGTTGAAAGAGAAGTAATATTTTCCATGATATTTTTGAGTCTAGAATTTCTATTTCATTTTGTAATCTTTTCTCTCTTGTAATAATTTATAGATCTTTGATTTTCTTACTTCTAGGAAAGATTTAAAGCTAAAACTTTTTCATAACTTATCATTGTGATGTCATTTCTGTATATTGTGGTTTTTATCTTCATTTGCATAACAGCAATGAGTGTTAATGAGTGTTAATGTGGTATTATAATAAAAAATACTTTGATTTAATGACTGCTAGATGACATCTTCTAATACCAGTGCTTATTTTGATTTTTCATTGTATAACAAAAAATAGAAAGATTTCCAAATATTTTTCTGGCTCTTAAGATAGAAGATTGAATACATCTCATTTTTGTTTAATCCTGAAAACATACAAAGTATAGTGTACAGTTCACTTTCAAAACAAACCTCAGTAATTCTTACCTCCTGTGTATAGTCCTATGTGATGTTGTGATATAGTAAGAAATATGTATGTAGCCAATAGAATATTGTGAAAATGATGGCAGCTAGTTCAGATACGAGTGAGAGAAATTTGATAGGGTTGGCACCCGTAGCTCAGTGGTTACAGCGCTGGCCACATACGCTGGGTCTGGCGGGTTTGAACCCAGCCTGGGCATGCTAAACAACAATGACAACTGTAACAACAACAACAAAAATAGCCAGGCATTGTGGCAGGTGCTTGTAGTCCAAGCTACTTGGGAAGCTGAGGCAAGAGAATTGCTTAAGCCCAAGAGTTTGAGGTTGCTGTGAGATGTGATGCCATGGCACTCTACCGAGGGTGACACAATAAGACTCTGTCTCAAAAAAAACAAAAGAAAGAGAGAGAGATTTGATAAAACTACCTAGTATAGAAAAAAACAAAGGAATTAAGTTACACTAAAATCGGGATAATAGTTAACTCTAGATAGGGATAGATAGAGATAGGGGAATGCTTTGGGGAGAGACATAGTAGTCAGTTAACATTCTTTTTAACCTTGGTGCTTGGTACTTAGGGTATTCATTTTATTTTTTTAAATCAACTGTTTTATAAACTATTTCAATTTTGTGTACCTAATACATTACAAAACAAAAACACATTTCTGAGTTTCACAATCTCTTTTTAATTGGAAGAGTACTTAGTCTTCTGATAGTTATGGGGCTTCTTACATTAAACTTAGGCAAAATAAGCGTCAGCAAATCTGGGTTCAGATCCTGACTGTGGCACTAACTTGCAGAATGACCTTAGACAAGTCATTTAACCAGTCTGATCTCCAGTTACCTCATTGGTAAAACTAAAAGATTTGAGTTAAAAATTACTAAAGGACCTTTAAGATGCCTTCTAAGATTGTTGGAAATTTGACAGAACACTAAATGAAACCACACCCACCTTTGCTCAGAGTGACAGAGTCCACAGAAACTCATGAAAATGTGGAAGATGATTTTGGAAAGCTTTCTTTTGGTTGAGGAAATTTAACCTCTTTAATTTCTTGTCAGTGCTTAGTCATACTCTCTAGAATTAAACTTAAGGTAGCATTTTGTGTATGATAAGAATATTCTTTTTTTTCTTTTTTTGAGACAGAGCATCATGCTGTTGCCCTGGGTAGAGTGCCCTGGCATCACGGCTCATAGCAACCTCAAACTCCAGGGCTTAAGCGATTCTCTTGCCTCTCAAGTAGCTGGGACTGCAGGCACCCCCCACAACGTCTGGCTACTTCTTGGTTGTAGTTGTCGTCGTTCGGTAGGCCTGGGCTGGATTTGAACCCGCCAGCTGTGGTGTACGTGGCTGGTGCCTTAGCCGCTTGAGCTACAGATGCCGAACCAGAATATTATTTTCTACTTATTTTTTTCTTTGTATTAGAAGTTTGGGGTAAATATGTTTGATTAACGTCTTTTTGTCTATAAGGAAAAATGATAATCCTATTTTTCCACTGTAAACCATATTGATTGAGGATATTCTCCATAAATCTATATATTTTTTTATTAATATTAAATCATAGCTGTGTACATTAATGCAATCATGGGGCACCATAAATTGGTTTTATAAACAGTTCAACACATTTTCATCACACTGGTTAATATAGCCTTCCTGGCATTTTCTTAGTTATTGTGTTAAGACAATTATATTCTACATTTACTAAGTTTCACATGTAC
>CAUYPK010141849.1:0-79905 GCA_963574355.1 Loris lydekkerianus | reverse complement strand
CTCCTCAGAGGTCCCTCCTCAGAAGCAGCATAACAAAATCCAAACTTGGCAAAGAGCCACAGTATACAAAATAATGATAAGAGGCAAAGAGCCGCATTCATTTTGGCCGGGAGCCGCATGCGGCTCGAGAGCTGCGTGTTCACCACCCCTGGTTTAATGTATGCTATGCTGATTACTAACACTGCTGATGCTTGCTTTGGCTGTAAAGGTATAAAAATAAAAGTAACAAAGAGATACAGCAGGGCAGAACAATTCTTTGAAGAGATATCTTCACTGCTCTCTGGGATTGCTGGCTTTTCTGTAAATAAAAGTGGAATTGTTGGTTTCTCATCCATGTCTTCGTTTTTTGGCTTGGTGACAGGCAGATGGACTCCTTGGTCCAACAACATTCCAGCCTTAGCTATACCTTACCCCATCCTAAAGAACCATCTCCTGCCCCCCTGCTGCCCCACCATGCACACATGCATACAGCTCATTCCTCCTAAAACTCAAGGAGCCTGCATGCACAGAGGACAGAAAGATGGATCTTGATATTTGGGAATGAGGAGGGAACATGTTGTACCCATTTGAGGTTCTGGAAATGGAGGACAGAGAAAGATGGCAGACTCCAAATTGAATGCCCTGTTTAAGCCTCTGCATTGGCTATTTTACTAAAAATAGAAAAATTGGCCATTTTTCTAGGTATTGTGGAAGGTGCCTGTAGTCCCAGCTGCTCAGGAGGATAAGAAAGGAGGATCACTTGAGCCTAGGAGTTTGAAGTTGCTATGAGCTAGGCTGAGGCCATGGCCCTCTAGCCTGGGCATCAGAGGGAAAAAGAAAGAGAGGCTAGAGGAAAAGAGATGGGAAGAGAGAGAAGAGAAGAGAAGAGAAGAGAAGAGAAGAGAAGAGAAGAGAAGAGAAGAGAAGAGAAAGAAGGGAAGGGAAGATAAAGAGAAAAAATTAGCCAGATGTGGTGGTGTGCACCTGTAATACCAGTTACAGAGGAGACTAAGGCAGAAGGATCACTTGAACCCAGGAGTTTGAAGTTGCTGTGAGCTATGATGGCACCACTGCACATTATCACAGGCAACAGAGCAAGACCCTGTCTCAGAAACAAAGTATTTCCTACAGATGGAATACTAATTATTCAGCAATAAAAGGGAACAGACTTCTGATACACTCAACACAGGGATGAATCTCAATAGCATACTGCACAAAAGAAACCACAAACACACCCTAAAAGAATGCACTGTGTCCCATGCTGGGGAAAGGATGGGGAGCAGTTAGGGTTAAAGGGTACAGAGTTTCAACTACACAGAATGAAAAAAGTTCTGGAGATGGATGCTAGTGATCATTGCACAACAATGTGAATGCACTTAATGCCACTGAACTATACAATTAAAAATGGTTATGATGGCTCTACTCTTGTGGCTCAAGTGCTAAGGCGCCAGCCACATACACCTGGGCTGGTAGGTTCTAATCCAGCCTGGGCCCGCCAAACAACAATGGCAGCTGCAACCAAAAAATAGCCAGACGTTGTGGCGGGCACCTGTAGTCCCAGCTACTCGGGAGGTGGAGGTAGGAGAATCACTTAAGCCCAGTTATTGGAGATTGCGATGAGCTGTGATGCCATGGCACTCTACCCAGAGTGACAGCTTGAGGCTCTGTCTCAAAAAAAAAAAAAAAAAAAACGGTTATGATGATAAATTTTATGTGATGTGTTTTTATCACAATTTTTTTTTTTAGACAGAGTCTCACTCTGTTGCCCCAGGTAGAGTGCCGTGGAGTTATAGCTCACAGCAACCTCAAACTCTTGGGCTCAAGGCATCCTCTTGCCTCAGCCTCCCAAGTAACTGTGACTATAGGCACCCACCACAACATCTAGCTAGTTTTTCTATTTTTAGTAGAGACGGGGTCTCACTCTTGCTGAGGGTGGTCTCTAATTCCTAAGCTCAAGCAATCCACCAACCTAAGACTCCTAGAGTGCTAGGATTACAGGCGTGAGCCACTACAACCAGCCCTTATCACAATTTTTTTTAAGCTGGATAATATTCTGTGGACTTACACACCAGCAATAAGAAAGGAAGTGGGCAACCTCTTTGGAGAACAGTTAAAAAAACATGTTCAATACGTGTCTCCTATGACCTAGCCAGTGCAGTCAAACATCTATACCTGCAGCAGGTACCATGACACCCCCTCTGAATTCCTAAGCACAGGGATCAGGAAGTCAGAGTGCTGGGGAATTAACACCCCTCCACCCTGCTTCTCCAGAGTGGCCCTCACACAATAAAAGACAGGAGCTTATGGATATATACAGTCAACCCTCTAGCCCCTTGGGGAGATCCCTGAGATCCCCAGCACAATTGAACGCCAGTGGCAACCTGTGCTCTTGAAAGCTTACTGGCTTCTTTCTCTCTCCTCCCTGTCTCACATCCTCACCGCCTTACAGATGCATCTGAAAATCACTTTCTAGGTAAACTATTTACATCCAATTTCTCTGAGAAATAGAGGAGGCCCGATCAAGACAACATCTGATCAATAACACATCCAGTTTTACTGAATGTCTGTTGTATACCAGTGTGGAGCTCATAGCTTATATGCTAGTGACCTCAGACTTGCAAAAGCAAAATGATATGTATTGAGATGCTTATTTCAGCACTTAGTTCAAATAAACCTCCAGGACATGGATCCCAGGGAGCCTCTCAGAAGAGAATTCAGTGGAAAGAAAACACAACCTTTCTCAATGTTTCCAGCCTAAAAAGGTCTTCAGGATTCCCTTATTTCTTGCTACCACATTACCTTGCTTTGCTATATGCATAATACTTGTCAAAACAGACATTATCTTGTCTCTCTGTCTGTGTGCTTAGTAGCATTTCTCTCTTGCCCACCAGGACAGAAGCTCTGAGAGAGTAGGGGCCCTCCCTTCTGTTATCCCACAGGGAGTTTCAGAGGCTGGCATACAACAGGTGTTGTTGTTGTTGTTGTTTGAGACAGAGCCTCAGGCTGTTGCCCTGTGTAGAGTACTGTGGCATCACAGCTCACAGCAACCTCCAACTCCTGGGCTCAAGCAAGTCTCCTACCTCCGCCTCCCAAGTAGCTGGGACTACAGGCGCCCACCACAACGCCCAGCTACTTTTTGGTTGCAGACATCATTGTTGTTTGGCAAGCCCAGGCTGGATTTGAACCCGCCAGCTCAGGTGTACGTGTCTGGTGCCTTAGCCACTTGAGCCACAGGCGCCAAACCACAACAGGTGTTCTTAAAGATTTGTAAATCCCAGCACTTTGGGAGGCCAAAGCGGGAGAATCACTTGAGGCCAGAAATTGGAGATCAGCCTGGGCCCTATTTCAAAAAAAAAAGTAAAGATCTACTAAATGCACAAGGAAGGTTTGTCTTTGGACTGGCTGAGGTCATGTCCATTGAGCCCCTGGCTAAGGAAATCCCAACCCTAGAGGTTACAGGTCTCAGGCTATCTCATAGTCGGTGAATGCTGGAGCTAGCTTTTCTTACTCTGTTACCCTAGTCCAGGTGGGAAAGTTCTGTGGAGGGATTTTAGGACTGAGAGCAGGTAAAGGGTCGACCACACATTTGCATCTCTAATAGTAGGCTCAGGGTTCCATTGGTGGGGAGGTCAGGGTGGGGACGGGGAGACAGAGTCTTCCTGTAGAGAACTTTATCTCCAGCTCCCAAAGCCCTCCAGATCTTGTGAACCCCAAGACCTGGAAGCAGCTTGCCTGCTGTCTTTTTTTTTTTTTTTTGAGACAGAGTCTCAAGCTGTCACCCTGGGTAGAGTGCTGTGGCCTCACAGCTCACAGCAACCTCCAACTCGTAGGTTTTAAGCGATTCTCTTGCCTCAGCCTCCCAAGTAGCTGAGACTACAGGCACCCACCACAACACCCAACTATTTTTTGGTTGTAGTTGTCATTGTTGTTTGGCGGGCCCAGGCTGGATTCGAACCTGCCAGTTCTGGTGTATGTGGCTGGCGCCTTAGCCGCTTGAGCTACAAGTGCCGAACCTGCATGCTGTCTTTGAGGACAGGCTACAGGGCTGGGCATGGACAGACAGAGGAATGCCCTCAGCCAGGTTGTCCCCTTTCTTCTGCCTCATACCCCTACCCAGGTCACCTGAAGACTGGTCACTTGTCCACTGGCACAAGTCCACTTGTGCCTTGGTTGGACTTTGAGGCCAGGTGGGTGAGCTTTGGGGAGGTTGGAAGAGTCCTTTCCACACCTTACTGGCAAGGCATACTGCGGCCTTGCTTCCAGAAGGGTGGCTACAGGATAGCTTTGGGAGCCCAGGGCCTCCACCTCACTCAGCTTCCCCAGGGCCACCAAGATCCAGCCAGACTGCAGAGATCTATGACCCAGAGCCGGATTAGGGTCACTCATGGGCTCCAGGAGTGGGATAGGACTGGACAGCCCCTGGAGCCAGGCGGGGCGACCATGGGGGGGGGGAGGGGCAGGACAGGGCGGCTCTCCAGGCTCCTGTTCCGCCTGCCCTGACTCACCCTCGTCTGCCCGCCCTCCTGGGAGCTCTGCGGGAGTCCTGGCCGCCCAGCTCCAAAAGACCAGGAGTTGTTTGGCCCTTAGTGCGTCCCGGAGCGGTAAGTTAAATGACTGTCCGCCCCGCAGGACGGCGGCACTGGGGTGGCGAGGTGGAGGTCGGGCTTGGAGCCGGGTACTGGCGAGGAGAGAACCCAGCCCAGGTGCGCGGGCGCTGGGGCCTGGGCCAGCCGTCCGGGGCGCAGCTGTAGCTGGGGTGGGGGTTGGAGAGCTCAGGCAAAGGGAGGCCCACCCAGTCCCACCGGTGCCTGAGAGCCTGGGGGTTGGGGAGGAACAGCAGAGAGGAAGGATCTTGGCCACCTTAACAAAGTGAAGATCAATAGGCTGGGGTCGAGGTCTGACAACTTTCCCTTCCCCTTGGCCTCTGCTGAGACATTGAAAACTCATCCCTGAGAACCCCTTCAAAGCCCCAGAGCCTGACCATTTGGAGTCCTCTGGAGCTCTTGAACTCCCCAGACTTTTAAATCTGCTGCCAGTAGCAGCTTGGAAGAATACTAGGCTGGGAGTCCACAGGCCTGGGGCCGCCGGACAGCAGCTACTAAAAAGCAGTGATCCCTCTGCCACCATAGACCTCAGCTTCCCCCTGAGTAAAAGACAGAGGTTGGACTTTGCTCCTCCAAGGCCCCTCTCAGGGCTGAAAGTCCTGGCTCTTTCTTCCTTGCTTCTTAGTTTGGGCTGTGGGTGGGAAGGAGGCTGGGCAGCTAGGAGCACTCACCACCAGGCAGCACAAAATCCTCCACCATACTTTTGACTTGAGGGGGGTGGAGGCCATGGGTCTTAGGTAGAAGACATCCTAGTTTGGCCTGCTGAAAACATCACCACTCTCAGGTCCTTTTCCCTTTTGGGGGGAGGGGTTGGGGGGGTGTAGAGGCATAGGGGAGACAGAGTCTCACTTTGTTGCCCTCAATAGAGTGCTATAACATCATAGCTCACAGCAACTTCAGACTCCTGAGCTCAAGCGATTCTCTTGCCTCAGCCTCCCAAGTAGCTGAGATTACAGGTGGCCACCACAACACCCAGCTATTTTTAGAGACAGGGGCTCACTCTAGCTCAGGGTGGTCTCAAACTCGTGAGCTCAGGCAATCCACCTGCCACGGCCTCCTAGAGTGCTGGGATTACAGCTGTGAGCCACCATGCCCGGCCTTGTTTTTTTATCTTTTTAGACAGAGCCTCAAGCTATTGCCCTGGATAGAGTGCCATGGCATCACAGCTCACAGCAACCTCCAACTCCTGGACTCAAGCGATTCTCCTGCCTCCTCCTCCCAAGTAGCTGGGACTACAGGCACCCACCACAACGCCCAGCTATTTTTTGGTTGCAGCCATCATTGCTGTTTGGCGGGCCTGGGCTGGATTCGAACCCACTAGCTCAGGTGTATGTGGCTGGCGCCTTAGACGCTTGAGCCACAGGCGCCAAGCCCATGTTTTCTTCTTGAGACAAGCTCTTCCTCTGTCCCCCAGGCTGGAGTACAGTAGTGTCATCATAGCTCACTGCAGCCTCGAATTTCTGGGCTCAAGGGATCCTCCCACCTCAGCCTCTGGAACAGCTGGGACTACAGGTGTGCACCACCACACCCAGCTAATTTTTTTTTCATGACATTCAAAGGAGGAATTTGTTTTTAATTTTGCTAGAGCCAGTGTCTTGGTATGTTGCCCAGGCTGGTCTGGAACTCGTGGCTTCAAGTGATCCTTCCTCAACCTCCCAGAGTGCTGGAATTACAGGGAGAGCCACCATACCCACTCTGCTCTCAGGTCTCTCAGTGCATCTCAGTGAGAGATTCTCTCTCGTGGTGGAACAAAGTGGATGCCATCCCACCAAGGGGATTTGGGGGGTCAAAGCAGCCAGGCTTCAAATGTCACTTTTTTTTTTTTTTTTTTTTGAGGCAGAGTCTCACTATTTTGCCCTCTGTAGAATGCTGTGGCATCACAGCTCATAGCAACCTCAAACTCTTTGGGGCTTAAGTGATTCTCCTGTCTCAGCCTCCCAAGTAGCTGGGACTACAGGTGCCTGCTACAATGCCTGGCTATTTTTTGGCTGTAGTTGTCATGGCTGTTTGGCAGGCTGGGCTCAAACCCGCCACCTCCAGTGTATGTGGCTGGCACCCTAGCCACTTGAGCTACAGGTGCTGAGCCTCAAATGTCACTTTTAAGTGTAAGACCGTAAGCAAGTTATATCTCTTCTTTGACTCTGGAAAACAAAAATCCCTGACATGAACACTCCCAGAGTTGGGGGTAAATGAGGCAGTGAGAGCATCTGTTGTAAGTTGAGTGTGGTTCCCATTGTTGTTTTTCCCTGTCCCTCCCCCAATTTTACAGGCCCCTCCTCCTGAGCCTTCCTTCCAGGTCTGCTCAGACAAAAAAAAAGGAGGAGGGGGAGAAGCCTTGCATCTGTGGAAATTTAATGGCAGGTTTGTGACAATCACATTTGAGTCATGCAGACAGATAATGATAACCCCCACGTCTGCGCCCAACTTTGTGTCTGTATACACCTTGTTCTGTGGAAGCTTCTGGGCCATCTCATGGGCCTGTGTGTTTTCTATCTTCTTGTCTGTGATTGTGTACTCCTGAAGGCAAGTGGCAGTGCTTACACCAGGCTAGCAAACACAGGAAGTTGGCCCCTACTTGTGTATGGCATTTCTGCCCCAGCCTCCAGAGTTAAGTAAAGCAACTGAGAGCTGAGAAGACAGTACCACCCTCTGGCTCTGGGTCTTCCCTAAGCTCAGTGTGTTTGGACATTGTGCACACTAGCCAGGCACAGTGGCTCATGCCAGTAATGCCAGGACTTTAGAAGGCTGAAGCTGGAGGATCCCTTGAGGCCAAGAGTTTGAGACCAGCCTAGGCAACACAGGTGCCCCTGTCTCTACAAAAATAGAATGTGCATTGCACTCAAATGTTTATAACAGCTCAATTCACAATTACCAAGATGTGGAATTAACTCAAGTGCCCATCAACCATGAATGGATTGATAAACTGTGGTGTATGTATGTATGGACTCCTATTCAGCTGTAAAAAGATGGAAACTTCACATCCTCTGTATTTACCTGGATAGAGTTGGAGAACATTCTCCTTAGTAAAGTATCTCAAGAATTGAAAAGCAGACATCTCACATACTCAATCATTTGAAAGTAATAGATGAATAATTACAGGCCCACAAGAGAGAAAAACACAATTAATTCAATTCAAGAAGTGGGGAGGGGGTTCAGTAACTTCCCAACTAACAGGTACAATGCATCGGTACCTGGCACACCTCCTGGGAAGGACTTAACTACAATACAGACTTTGCCTAACAAACGCAAACAGTGTAATCTAATCACATGTGCCCTTATAGCAATATGAAAAATAAAATAAGATGTGCACCTCCCAAAATTACCCCAAATGTCCCTGCTGGTGGCTGCAATGTACATATTTGTTCCTTAGGGATTGTTGTGCCGCCTTGGGTCTGTTTCTCCCAGATAAGATATTGGTGACTGAGGCTGGGCCATTGCATGAGGGATCCTGTGCTCTGGGTACCCTCTTGCATGTATCTGGTTCTGGATGAGTCATGGCCTGAGTCAAGGAACCCATGGAATTATAGGCTTGCATGCAGAGTCCCTATGTGGGCATGTTTGTGCCTGCTCCCTTGACTACAGGTCCCCCAGGCTGAGGTGGGAGCCTCTGAGGAGATTAAGGGGTACAGTCGATTCAGCCAGCCGGGCCCTAAGCCGGGTAGGCAAGGCCTGAATCTTGTATCACCAACCCCAGTTCTACCATGTCCTCACCCCAAATAGTCACCCCAAAGCCTTTGAGGGACATAGGGACAGAAATTATAGGCATGGAAGTATCAGAGCATTTGGCAAAGGTATGAGTCAGGGGGCCAGGATTTCCCTAGGCCTTCCTGGGGAGATGGGAGAGAACAGGCTGGTGGCCCAGATGCCTCCCTTCCTGGCCCACCTTGTGCCCAGTTACAGGTTATCTGGGTAAGGACAGAAGGCTCCCAGGGATTTGAATAAGAAGACAGGGGATGGCCAAGCTTAGTGGTTCGTGCCTGTTAATCCCACAGGTTGAGGAAGGCTGAGATATGCAGATCACTTGAGGCCAGGAGTTGGAGACCACCCTCAGCAACATAGGAAGACCCTATCTCTATTACAAAAATTTTTGTTAATTAGCCAAGTGTGGTGGTGGATACCTGTAGTCCCAGCTACTCAAGAAGCCAAGAGGCAGAAGGATCTCTTGACCCCAAGTGAGTTATGATCACATCACTGTACTCCAGCATGGGTGACAGAGCAAGACCTTGTATCTAAAAGAAAAAGAAAAAAAAGATAGGAAATATAGATTGGGGAAGGAGGGTTGAGAATGCTGCAGGCATGGGCTGGACCAGGGGCCCCACCCTCTCCTCCCGTCCATCCTGGGGAACATGGTGCCTTACTGGGGAGAGTGTCCCACACCTCTGTGTGACTTGTGCCTGTCCCATCTGTATCTGCAATAATGATGACTTGGTCTAAAAGGAAACCCAGGAACAGACAGAGTGGCCAGCCAGCCAGGAGGCTGGCAGCCCAACCCAGCCCAGTCCCAGTGTTAGTGGTCACTGCAAGAGCTTTTCATTTGTATATTTTGTACCTCTCAGAAAACCACCTTGGAGCCCAGATCTCTGGCTTTTACTTCTGATTCTGATTCTGGGCTTTAGCACCTCCAGAAACTCAGGTGTCCTGGCCATCTGCCCCCGCCCCCAGGGCTGACTAGTCTTCAGCATGGCCACTCCCTGCCCCTGAGGCTGTGGTAACCAGAGCCAGGCTCTAGCCGGCTTTTCCAGTCCAAGTTTGGAGGTGGTGCCCCTGAAGGGGGTGGGGACCCTATGCCCCGGAAGTCCTGATTCTTGGGCCACTCTCAAGTCTGGTGGGGTGAGAGCTAGAGTCAGGGCAGTTTTCACAGGGAGGCTGGGGCACAGCAGCCCCGGAGACTGCCCCTTCTGAGTTCTGAGAGGGCAAACAGAATCAGATCTGGGGTGCAGGGGACTGGGGTAAGGGGTGGCTAGGAAAAGTGGTGGTAATGTCTGGTGGTGGGGAAACAAGGCCAGGATAAGAGGGAGGTGGGGGCATGCACCTTCGGGGACCTACCAAGCTGTGGAAGTGCCATGCGGATTGGAAGCATCTGTGTTACGGCAGGCTCCCTCTGGGACCCACTATTCTGTGCCCCTTCCTGACGGTCTCTGTGCACCCCGGCTTCTTCCTATAGGCAGAATGATCCCGGTGGCCGAGTTCAAACAGTTCACGGAACAGCAGCCCGCGTTCAAGGTGCTCAAACCCTGGTGGGACGTACTGGCCGAGTACCTCACCGTGGCCATGCTCATGATTGGGGTCTTTGGCTGCACCCTCCAGGTGAGGGGCGGAGCCATCGGGGCGGGGCCATGTGGGTGTGGTCTCACTGTCGGGGCTAGCAATGAGACCAGGCGAGACAAGACCACGGCTAGCCGTAGGGAAGTCCGGAAGCCTTCCCATCACCCAAGAAAGAAAGGCAAAGCCCGAGCCCTGATTCTGACCCCTTACCTTCTCCCACCTCCATCTGCAGCCCTACCACCGTCCTTCGCTCTGCTCTGGTGTTCCATACTTCCATCCTACACAGCTTTCTCCCTGGAATCTAGAAAGGACTGTAGTTACCATGTGCATTTGCTGCTGTAACAAAGGAACTCAGACTGTGGCTTAACACCAGAAATTTATCGTCTCCCAGTTATGCAGTCCAGCAGTCTGAGATCAGGGTGTCAGTTACTGCGATTCTGGTGGCCTCGAGTGTTGCTCGTAGGTAGCATTCTCTTCCATGTATCTTCACATAATCTTCCCTGTGTGTCTGTCATCTCTGTGTTTAAGCCCCCCACCCTTTTTAATTGATGGTGTCTTGCTATGTTGCCCAGGCTGGTGTTGAATTTCCTGCTTCAGCCTCTAAGTACCTGGGACTACAGGATAGAGCCCCCATACCTGGCAATGTCCCCTTCCTATAAGGACAGAGCCATACTGGGCCTACCCGACTGGCCTGGTCTTAACGTGACTACCTCTACATTAGATGACCCTATTTCTAAAAAAGGCTACATTTACAAGAATTGGGAATTGGGATGTCCATATGTTTGAGGGGGGCCGGGCGCAGTGGCTCACACCTGTACTTGGGAGGCTGAGGAGGGTAGATTGCCTGAGCTCACAAGTTTGCAACAGGCCTGAACAAGAGCGAGACCCTGTCTCTAAAAAATAGCTGGGGCAGCGTCTGTGGCTCAGTGAGTAGGTTGCTGGCCCATATACCAAGGGTGGCAGGTTCAAACCTGGCCCCTGCCAAACTGCAACAAAAAACAGCCAGGCAATCTGGCAGGCACCTGTAGTCCCAGCTACTCAGGAGGCTGAGGCAAGAGAATCACCTAAGCCCACGAGTTGGAGTTTGCTGTGAACTGTGACACCATGACACTCTACCGAGGGCGACACAGTGAAACTCTGTCTCTAAAAAAAAAAAAAAAGAAAAATAGCCTGGCGTTGTGGCAGGCACCTGTAGTCCCAGCTACTTAGGAGGTTGAGGCAAGAGAATGGCTTAAGCCCAAGATTTTGAGGTTGCTATGAGCTATGACTCCACAGCACTCTACCGAGGGCAATAAACTAAAACTCTGTCTCAAAAAAAAAAAAATGTTTTGGGCTCAGTACCCATAGCACAGTGGTTATGGCACCAGCCACATGCACCAAGGCTGGTGGGTTTGAACCTGGCCCCAGCCTGCTAAACAATGACAATAAAACAAAATAGCGGGGCATTATGGCAGGCACCTGTAGTCCCAACTAGTTGGGAGGCTGAGGCAAGAGAATTGCTTAAGCTCAAGAATGTAAGGTTGCTGTGAGCTGTGATGCCATGGCACTCTACCAAGGGTGACATAGTGGGCAGCGCCTGTGGCTCAAGGAGTAGGGCGCAGGTCCCGTATGCCAGAGGTGGTAGGTTCAAACCTGACCCTGGCTAAAAACTGCAAAAACAAACAAAAAAAAGGGTGACATAGTGAGACTCTGTCTCAAAAACAAACAAAAAAAAAAAAGTTTAGGGGGGACACAATTCATCACAGTTCCCTTTTTTTCAGACAAAGACCAATGCTTAGAGGTTTAGCAACTCTTCTAAAGTCACAGCTGGCTGGTGACAGTCAGGGATTGAGGTTTCTCCTCTTCAGCCTGTTTCTACCTACCCTCCCTAACTCTCTAGGCCTCCCTTGGGCCTGTCACTCTCTTGCTATCTCTCCCATCCCCACAGGTGACACAGGACAAGATCATCTGTCTGCCCAGTCATGAGCCCCAGGAGAACTTATCAGAGGCCCCCTGCCAGCAACTGTTGCCGCAGGAGGTCTCTGAGCAAATGGGTGCCCTCCGGGAGGTACATGGCCTCAAGAACAACCTGGACCTACAGCAGTACAGCTTCATTAACCAGCTCTGCTATGAGACTGCCCTCCACTGGTATGCCAAGTACTTCCCCTACCTTGTGGTCATTCACACACTTATCTTCATGGTCTGCACTAGCTTCTGGTTCAAGTTCCCTGGTACCAGCTCCAAGATTGAACACTTCATCTCCATCCTAGGCAAGTGTTTCGATTCACCATGGACCACCCGGGCCCTGTCTGAGGTCTCTGGGGAGAACCAGAAGGGCTCAGCTGCTGGACGGGTCACAGCAATCATAGTGGCCACGGCAGGGGTGGGGCTGGGGAAGACAGGAGAGGGGGAGAAGGAGAAGGTGCTGGTGGAACCCGAGAAGATAGTGACTGAGCCACCAGTTGTCACCCTGCTTGACAAGAAGGAGGGTGAACAGGCCAAAGCCTTGTTTGAGAAAGTCAAGAAGTTTCGTGTGCATGTAGAAGAAGGGGACATCCTTTATACGATGTATATCCGGCAGACAGTGCTCAAAGTGTGCAAGTTTTTGGCCATCTTGGTCTATAATCTGATCTATGTGGAAAAGATCAGCTTCCTGGTAGCCTGCAGGGTGGAGACCTCTGAAGTCACGGGCTATGCCAGCTTCTGCTGCAACCACACCAAGGCCCACCTTTTCTCCAAGCTGGCTTTCTGTTACATCTCTTTTGTGTGTGTCTATGGGCTTACTTGCCTATACACGCTCTACTGGCTCTTCCACAGGCCCCTCAAAGAGTATTCCTTCCGTTCTGTGCGGGAGGAGACTGGCATGGGAGACATTCCTGATGTCAAGAATGACTTCGCCTTCATGCTGCACCTCATCGACCAGTATGACTCACTCTACTCCAAGCGCTTTGCTGTCTTCCTCTCTGAGGTCAGTGAAAGCCGTCTGAAGCAGCTCAACCTCAACCATGAGTGGACGCCTGAGAAGCTCCGGCAGAAGCTGCAGCGTAATGCACACGGCCGGCTAGAGCTGGCCCTCTGCATGCTCCCTGGGCTGCCAGACACTGTCTTTGAGCTCAGCGAGGTGGAGGCGCTGCGGCTGGAGGCCATCTGTGATATCACCTTTCCTCCAGGGCTCTCACAGTTGGTACAGCTGCAGGAGCTCAGTTTGCTACACTCGCCTGCCAGGCTGCCCTTCTCCTTGCAGATCTTCCTTCGGGACCGCCTGAAGGTGATCCGGATCAAGTGTGAGGAGCTCCGTGAGGTGCCCCTCTGGGTGTTTGGACTGCGTGGCTTGGAGGAGCTGCACCTGGAGGGGCTCTTCACCCCAGAACTGGCTAGGGCAGCCACCCTTGAGAGCCTACGGGAGCTGAAGCAGCTCAAGGTGTTGTCCCTGCGGAGTAACGCAGGGAAGGTACCAGCCAGTGTGACTGACGTGGCCGGACACCTGCAGAGGCTCAGCCTGCACAATGATGGGGCCCGGCTGCTGGCCCTTAACAGCCTGAAGAAGCTGGTGGTGTTGCGGCAGCTGGAGCTGGTGGCCTGCGGGCTGGAGCGCATTCCCCACGCTGTCTTCAGCCTCGGGGCACTGCAAGAGCTTGACCTCAAGGACAACCACCTGCGGTCCATTGAAGAGATCCTTAGCTTCCAGCACTGCCGAAAGCTGGTCACACTGAGGCTGTGGCACAATCAGATCGCCTATGTCCCTGAGCATGTGCGGAAGCTCAGGGGCCTGGAGCAGCTCTACCTAAGTCACAACAAGCTTGAGACCCTGCCTTCCCAGCTGGGCCTGTGCTCTGGCCTCCGTCTGCTGGATGTGTCCCATAATGGGCTGCACTCCTTGCCGCCTGAGGTGGGTCTCCTCCAGAACCTGCAGCACCTGGCTCTGTCCTACAATGCCCTCGAGGGCCTGCCGGATGAGCTCTTTTTCTGCAGGAAGCTGCGGACGTTGCTTCTGGGCTACAACCACCTTAGGCAGCTCTCGCCCCAAGTGGGAGCCCTCAGGGCCCTCATCCGCTTAGAACTCAAGGGCAATAGGTTAGAGGTGCTGCCAGAAGAACTGGGCAACTGTGGGGGGCTGAAGAAGGCAGGGCTTCTAGTGGAAGATGCCCTTTACGAGGGCCTCCCAACAGAAGTACAAGAGAAGATGGAGGAGGAATGAGCCAGGGTGGGTATAGCGGGTTGAGGTCAGACCCCAAGGATGCCTCTATGAAGGAATCTCTACCATTGTCTACCAAGGGAAGTGGCCATGTGGGCACAGGCCAGGAGAAGAGGGGCAGACTAGTGTCAGCCTTGTGGGGCCCAGGCAAGATCTGGGACTGGTTTGTCTAGGGAGAGCCATGAGGTTGTGAATTCAGTGTAGAAGCCCATGTGCAGGGATTAACTCAGTCATGCAGTTCTCAGACCAAAACCACACCTTGTCTGTCACTGGCTGGCCATCCCTAGACCAGAACTGGATAATCCAGCTCAATTAATGCCACATATGGGGGTGGGGGCACATCCCAGTGGGATTTCCAGCCCTTCCCCAACCCAACAAAGCAGTTTACATCTGGGATTCTTTCCCCAGGAAGGGACACAGACATAAGGGACCAACCCCCCAACTCCAATTCTGATTCTAATTCCTTATTTATAAGTTGTTTGCTATGGACTTGTATTACTCCAAGGAACAATATTACTCCATTTGGTTATGCGTCAAAATCAATGGCTAAGAAAAAAAAATTTAAATCCAATTGAAAACAAAACAAAAACACAATGGCAGAGTTAGTACAAAACAAAATATCCCAGGCCCCACCCTTGAAAGAGCAACTCAGGAGGTTGGGTGGGGGCCCCAAACCTGCTCAAACAGAAGCATCCTAGATAATTCTGATGCAGGTGGTTCTATGACGACAGCATAGAAATGCTGGTTTAAAGAATAGGTATCTGAATGTCTAGTTTCTGACCCCTTTTTAAATCCTACACCCTTTAAGAAATCAATGAAAGCTGGGTGCCTCCTTCCTCAGTAAAATGTACATACACACAAAACTGTGCAAACAACTTTGAGTAGTTGACAAATTTCCCCCAGAGAGCAATTCATGTACTTCCTAAGGGTGGCAGATTCGAGATGAAGAACACTTGCAGCAGAGGCTAGGTTTTTCTGAGGACAGGCAGGTACTTTGTCTTTTGAATGTTCCATCCATGGATGCTTAATAAATAATAATAATTATAAGAACTCTAATTCTGTTCTCTTACACTCCTGTGATTGTCTAAACCTATTTAATGGCGCTAAGTGACATTCGTGCCAGAATCAAGGATGTGAGTCTCTTGTCCTGAGGGCAGAGGCACAGAAGGCAGCCTGGAAGGGAAGATAGCTTGTCCCAAGGAGAAATTCAATGGTGTGACATCTGCCTAGCTTTTGTCTGGAGAATCCCTTTTCTTTAACCTCCCCCCTCCATCTTTTTTTGTTTGAGGAAAAGGAAACAGAAGTTTATTCATTTGCTGGCAAATACGGATGAGATAGCATATTCTCATCTTAAAGAACCGTTGTCCCCCCAACACCAAGCAAAAATATGGGATTTTTTTAAAGTTGTTTTTTTTTTTTTTTTTTTCTTTTTGGCGTCACAGCTCACAGCAACCTCCAACTCCTGGGCTTAGGGATCCCCCCTGAGTAGCTGGGATCATAGGTGCCCCCACAACACCTGGCTATTTTTTCTTGCGGTTTGGTCAGGGCCCGGTTTGAACTCACCACCTCAGTATTTTGGGCCTGTGCCCTACTCACTGAGCCACAGGCACCGCCCCCAGAAATATTTAAAGGGTTACGCTATTTATAGCATCTTCAGTGATCTTGCTCTTTTTCTGGATAATTCCATTGAGCCATCTCCTGTGGTTTCTCTGCCTCTGATTACCAGCCCCAGATAGGAAGGCAGGTTTTAATTCTTCAAAAATAGTAAGAGGTTTTATAGACAACTTGTAAAACATTTTGCCCTTTTTCAGACCCTTATTTCTGTTACAGGCATTATCTGAAAATCCCTTTTTAGCCTCTTAACTATACACTTTTGTGTCTTCTCTGCCCACAAGCCTTCAACACTCACCCACCAAAGTGTTCCCTCGTTGGACTGAAAGCTGGCAGGGCACTTGGCACAGCCGGCTTGACCCTGACCGTCTAGGCTTGGCAACCTCCCAGATGTCCCTGCAAAATTGGAGACTCCTGGCACCTAAGAGCACAGGCACACGGGGTTGCAGATGGGAACATTTTCCCCCCAGCACCCTTCAAAACACTTAAAGGAGTGATTTAGGATGCGCAGACGCTGGGCAAATGTGCCTAAACCCAGGGCCCATCTTCAGATAGGATTCTAAGCGTCCATGGGCTGGGCTGACATCCTGCGGGATGGACAGATAAGGGGGGCGACGTCTTGAGGTTCCAAGAAGGTCTGGCCAGGAACTCTGGCCTTGACTTTGGCCCCACTGCTGAGGTCAAGGGTCATGCTCCTGGGCTCCTAGGATCCTTTCCTCCTTCCTGGTCTCCACCAACCCTGAGCTTTCTCAGACTATTTGAAAACGATGGGGCTCCTCACGGAGCGGAAGGCCAGGCAGCAAATAAGCACAACATAGATCTTAACCAAGCACCGGTACTGAGAGGGCGTGGATATCAGAGAGCACCTAACGGGAAAGAGCGAGGAGCAGGCTAAAGCAGCACTGCCCCCGGGACCACGGGTGATGGATGCAGAGAAAAAGAGTCCACGGCTAGGCATGCGTAATAGAAGCCACCCGCGCGGCCTTGCTTATCTACAAGCGAGTGCGTTTCCCCGCCCACAGCTCTCTGAAAAAAACGGTTAGTCTCGTCGCGCGCCGCTCTCTAGTGCGCTCGCGGATTCGCGCATGCGCGTCACAACGGGGGCGGGGAGGACTTGCACATTGTCCGCCGCAAGCTCTAGGTGGCGTCGTCCCTCGGGCTGTGACGAAACACGCACGCGCGGAGACTTGCAGGCGAGGAAGGGCGGATGCACGCCGCGGACATGCGCCATGCGGAGCGAGACGGCGGCTCGGCGGGGTCATTCCGGCGCAGGCGCAGTGCGGTGTTTGTGTGCCGGGCTGACGGGCAGCCGGGCGGTGCGCGGTGGCGGCGGGGAAGATGGCGGCGTCCTCCCTGGAGCAGAAGCTGTCCCGCCTGGAAGCAAAGCTGAAGCAGGAGAACCGCGAGGCCCGGCGGAGGATCGACCTCAACCTGGATATCAGCCCCCAGCGGCCCAAGCCCAGTAAGCACGGCGGCGTGGGGGAGGGGGCAGGGGGGGCGGGGCGGGGCGCGCGCCGCGGGAGACCCCGCCCCCAGGCCCCGCCCCCGCTTCCCGGGCGCTTGCGCTCCCTCCTCTCAGTTCCCTCCGGTTGTCCGCTGTCAGCTCTCGGGGATAGGGTCATTGACCCGGGGGTCATGGGGCCTGCGAGCTCCCGGGGGCCCTCCCCCGGCCGAAGGGTTCTCACCCTCGAAATCCGGGAGCCCAGTTACTGGGCCAAGGCGAGGGCCCAGCCCGATGGTCCGCCCCTATGGCCGAGATCCTTGGAGGCTCTGTCACCTGCACCGAGCTGGGGTGCACCCTACTCCATGCGACGGCGGCCACATCTAGGTCGTCCCGCAAACACAGACATTTCTTTGGAGCCGGTGTTTCTCCTCCCGTCATTTTCAGTTAATGTCAAAATTCCGCCCCTCAGCTCAGCGCTCATAGCTCAGTGGTTGGGGCGCCGGCCACTTACACTGACGGGTTCGTCCCGGCCCAGGCCTGCTGAACAGCAGTGACAACAATAAAAAAATAGCCGGGCGTTGTGTTGGGCTCCTGTAGTCCCAGCTACTTGGGAGGTTGAGGCAAGAGAATTGCTTAAGCTCAAGAATTTTAGGTTGCTGTGAGCTGTGACACCAGGGCACTCTACCGAGGATGACAAAGAAAAGAAGCCAAAATATCCTGCCCCTCATCGCCCCCATCCTGGGAGCGGTTACTTAGTAGGTGATCTGCTCACAGGCTCACCTGGTCTGAGGACACTTGAACTCACTTGACCACATCTAATACTTCCCCAGCTCTTCTTAACTGAGGATTCTTTCATTTGCTCTGCCTATGACCATGTCTGAAGGTCCTTTCCAGACTCTGGGATGAACTTGTCACTGGGCTCAGCAGATCCCCTCCCACATGCACCAGACTCCCTCAAACTACTGTGACTAGTGCCAATACTGCCATCTTGGTGACTGTGTTTAGTCTAGAAATACACATCCAACCTCCAGACTGGTGACTTTGTTACCTAGGTTCAAGTGACTGTTATCATTCCTCTTAACACCCACCTGGCCTGGGGTCTCCTGAGGCCAGTGTGACTATACCTAACCTCTAAACCCCACCCCCACCCCAGCCCACATGAACCTCCTTTCTGATGGTTCCTACCATCTCAGTGCCTGTTTCCCTGCTATCTTGTCATCCTGGATCAACACCTCTTCCCCACAGACACACACCTGGCCTGGGATCACCATGACCATAGGTAGCCTACTTGCTGTGTGTCACAGGACCCTGTCCCTAAATCCTCTCAGCCAGAGGGAATCATTTTCCCACCAGACCGTGAACACCTGCCACCCATGTTCTTTTCTATGTCTCTCTTGACCCAGCAAAATGCTCTCTTTGAAATCTAATAGTTTATATAGCTCCCTTGGGGTCATCTTGCCAGGAGGGAGGAGGCACCCCAACCACTCCCTGGTTATCCAGCCTGACTTTCACAGCCTGACACCCCTCATTCCCCATCTTGCCCTCTTCTCACCTAGGTCAGCCCAGTTCCTCAGTTCTTGGGGCATCTCTTGGGGTCCAGAGAAATCCTGGAGCTGGAGATGCTGGCTTCAGACACTGCCTGGGGCAGGAAACCTGGCCCAGACATGGAGGGTCCCTGCTGAGCCCTGTGTGGATGAGAAAGGGCTGGGTATGGGGCCTGGGGTGCTTTAGGGGGTGGCTGTACCTGTACAGAGTGAGGCCCACAGCGGGCAGGCCCCCAGGAATCCCCTCCAGGCGTGTGTGTCTTTCAGCTCCATCCCATACCTCCCACTCTCCCCCTTCCATCCTGCCATCTCTATCAGTTCCTACCCCTCTCTGCAGTGGTGCCTTGTGCCTACCCCCTTCTCCTTGTTATGATTTGATTTCTTTTCTTTTGGATGAATCAGTTGTTTCTGTTGTGATTTATCGTGGTGTTGTTTTTTTTTCTTCCTTTTCCCCATCCAGTTATTGTGATCACTCTAAGCCCTGCTCCTGCCCCGTCCCAACGAGCAGGTACCAGCCTTTTTATCATCTCCGCTTGGACATCTGCACCATTGACCTAACCGCTGCCCTGGCCGCAGAATGCCATCCCTGGCCCCCCATGCTCTGTGTGTGTGTCTGTGTCTCTTGTCACCCTCACTCTTTTTCACGCCACTTAGGCAACGTGGGCCCAGCCCAGCCTCCTCTGTGCCCTCTCACTTCTACCCCACCCCCTTCCTCTTGGGCTCAGGCTTGAACTCCCTGGAAGAGGAAATGGCCCCTCCAGAACAGGAGTCTGTAGCCTTCAAGGGGGCATATGTGTGCAACATGTCCCTAGTGTGTATATAGATGAGAAAGAAAGAAAAAGAAAGTTGAACCTGATGGGTGGACTCTGCCTGTTTGATGTATCTCAACAATTGGATGAACACGTAGCACCCCCCACCTCAGTTGTGGGCCTGTGTGGCTCCAGGGACACAACAGTGTCACAATGTACCTTGCTGCTCTCCTTGAGGAGTTGAGGCTGTGGTAAGGAGAGACTGCTTATGGACAGTGAGCACTGTCCCTTCCAATAAGAACGTTCTAGCAGGGTGAGGAACTTGACAGGGAGCTCATCCAAGGAAGCCTCTGGAAAAGGTGGAGTTCGAACAAGGTGTCCTTGGAGGTGGGCGAGGCAGGGAAGAAGAGACAGCTAGCCCAGTCCCTGAGCACAGTTCTGAGAGCAGACTTGGCAGGCAGTGTGGCGGGAGACTTGGGGTCTGGCCCAGGGTAGTTGTGTGTAAGTGTGGCAAGGCTGCCCGTGTGTGTGTGAGTGTGTTTGTGTCAGATGGGCCAGGGGGACATCTCTGTCCCCAGCTACACACATGTAGGGTCTGTACCATGCCTGGGAGGGGTGTTTACACAAGTGTGTGCATGTGTGCTGGGCTGTCAGTCTACACATCCATGGCTCCTGTCAGTGTCAGCAAGTGCCTGCTCTCCAGCCCTCTCTTGTTAACTCTCATTCATTTTCTTTCACCCTGTTGCTCTCTGTCCTCCTGGAGTGCAATATGGCCTGTTACCACTTCTGCAACCTCTGTTCTCAGGACTTTGTGTATCTTCTTTCTTCTCCTCAACCTGAGTGCCCTTTATATCCCCACTACACCACTGTTCATGGGTGGCAACCTCCTCCCTGGGCCCTGGGCAGCCCTCAGAGGGCCTGGTAGTCTGTACTAGGGAGGGGACCATGAGAACACCATTGCTCCCAGAGAACTGGCAGTGCAGGGTAGGAAACCCACAGGGGTATGAGAGCTGATCAGTGTTTGGAGAGTCCAGGTGCATAGGGCTTGGGGGTCAGGGGCGGGGGCTGTAGGGGCCTCAGGAAGGATCCAGACTGTGATTTGAGCTATGGGCAGATCAGAGGCACAGTGATGCAGCAAGCAGAGGAGGGCACCAAGAGGGTACGCCTCTGGGCTCATCAGCAATCCCAGACCCCAGAGCCCTTTCCTTGCTCCTGGCAACCCCTGTGTCCTTTTCACCCCCAAGGCTACTCTTTCTCCTGGCTGAGGTCAAGGCCCTAGGCCCACAGGGCAAGGAGAGGGCCCAGGTATTGGCAGCTGGAACAGATTGTCCCCATTTATCACTGGGCTGAGCCACTGGGACCCAGGAAAGGAAAGGTGGACAAGGAGGGTGGGAAGGAAGGGGCCACCCCAGGAGGCTTTAGGAGCAGCCTAGGGAAAGGGGCATCTTGATAGCTGATTATAGCCAGTGTCCCTCCAGGGTTAGGGCCTCTAGGGTTGGAGGGGTCAAGGGAGGATTGGCTCCAGGGCCCCTCACCCTGTTTCCAGCCCATCCAGGGAGACTCCTAATCCTGCAGTGAGCCTGCCCTCCTGTCCTGGGCCCCTCTCTGGCCTATGTCTGCAGTGCCACCTCTGGGCAGCTGGGCCCCGAATCTTGGCTCCTGATATCTGTCTGTCTCTTTCCCTTCTGCCCCCTGATGCCACCTGCCCATCCCAGGGTGTCCGCTGTCTGCTGCTGCCTGTCTGCCTGCTGTAGCATGCCCAAGCTGTCCGCATGCAGGCTTCTGGGAAGAACCAATCCCTGGCCCCTGCCTTGTCCAGCACAATCTCAGCCCAATCCTGGCAGCACGTGTAGAGGCTGTATCTCCAAGTCTTTCCCCAGAGGACATAGGCACACACTGAGTTCCTGCCTTTGCCCCCACCCCCCATGGCCTCAGCTCAACCTGCCAAGTGAAGAGGCTCTAGTTCAGCCCACTGACCAGAGGGGGTCTTCCCTGACTCTAGAGCAAAATGTGGGGGCAGGGCAGCTGGAGTCCCAAGCCGACTGTCTCCCCAGGGTGTCCCACCTCTTTTTGGGGGATCAAGTTCAGTGCTGCCAACAGGGCAAGAGCCAAGGTTGATCCTCCTGACAGGTGCCCCATTCTTGCATGGTCCAGAGTAGGGTGCTGCAGCCTTGGCATGAGACCTACGCAGAGGCAGGGAGGAAAGGGACATGCCACGGGCTGCCTGGCCAAGGGATACCATCATATCCCCGCCTCATTTCTCTGTCACCATAGACTGCAGCCCACCCCTTCCCCACCAGCCCTACTCAGTCACCTTCCAGATCAAGGGTGAGAGAAGGTACCCTGAGGATAGCCCAGGTGTGGGGTGAGCTCCTCCTCTGGCAGCTAAGGAAGGCAGGGAGGGGAAGGTGAGGGTCCCAGCCCCTCCCCAAGTGCCGGGTCTGGACCTGAGGCCAGCCTGGCACTGACCCCTCCCCAACACTGGCTCTCACTACCCCCAGCTCTGCAGCTCCCGCTGGCCAACGATGGGGGCAGCCGCTCACCATCCTCGGAGAACTCCCCCCAGCACCCCACACCTCCTGCCCGTCCCCGCCACATGCTGGGGCTCCCGGCAACACTGTTCACACCCCGCAGCATGGAGAGGTGAGCTGCAGCCAGTGGGGGACCAACAGAGGACTGGGGGCAGTTAAACATGGGAAGCCCAGTGTGGGGTACGCGGGGCTTCAGGTTGCTCAGGACCCCCCTCCACCAGCACCTGCTCCCTGTTCCCACAGCATCGAGATTGACCAGAAGCTGCAGGAGATCATGAAGCAGACAGGCTACCTGACCATCGGGGGCCAGGTATAATTCTTCCCACAGTGCCCCCAGGGCAGGGAGCAAATAGCCAAGCTGTACCCATCCCAGGGGCACAGCCAAGGACCTGGAGTCCCTCCAACCCTTGCTCTTCTCCCAGCGCTACCAGGCAGAAATCAATGATCTGGAGAACTTGGGTGAGATGGGCAGTGGCACATGTGGCCAGGTGTGGAAGATGCGCTTCCGGAAGACAGGTCATATCATAGCAGTCAAGGTGAGTCTCAGCTCTCACCCTGGGCTGGCCAGTGCCGCAGCCAGTGCTGAGACTCCCTCCCTCCCATCCCTGCCTGGCAGCAAATGCGGCGCTCAGGGAACAAGGAGGAGAACAAACGAATCCTCATGGACCTAGATGTGGTGCTCAAGAGCCACGACTGCCCCTACATCGTGCAGTGCTTTGGGACCTTCATCACCAATGTGAGTGCCAGCCCTGCCGGGTGCCTCCCACCCCTGCCCTAGGGTCCAGAGCTGCTCAGAGGTAGGCAGGAAGCCACAACTGCTCCGTGCCCCACCTGTGTTCCCCACAGACTGATGTCTTCATCGCCATGGAGCTCATGGGCACATGTGCTGAGAAGCTTAAGAAGCGGATGCAGGGCCCCATCCCTGAGCGGATCCTGGGCAAGATGACTGTGGCGGTGAGTGGCTGGCATGGGCTGGTGGCCTGGTAAGCAGGGCCCCCCATCATGGGCACCATGTTGTGCACAATGCAGATCGTGAAGGCGCTGTACTACCTGAAGGAGAAGCATGGCGTCATTCATCGTGATGTCAAACCCTCCAATATCCTGCTAGATGAGCGGGGCCAGATCAAGCTATGCGACTTTGGCATCAGCGGGCGCCTGGTGGACTCCAAGGCCAAGACACGGAGCGCAGGCTGCGCTGCCTACATGGCGGTGAGTGGGGACCCAGCGGGACAGGGATGGGGGCTAGGCAGCCTCCAGGTACAGTCTCCTCTTCTCCCCCGTAGCCTGAGCGCATTGACCCCCCAGACCCCACCAAGCCAGACTATGATATCCGGGCTGACGTGTGGAGCCTGGGCATCTCACTGGTGAGTTGGGGCTCTACGCTGTCCTCACACTGGCGGTGAGGCCTATGGGAGGCAGGGGATGGTGGGAACCTGGCCCTGTCAGGTTCAGCCCTGCCTGTGTCCCTCCCAGGTGGAGCTGGCAACGGGACAGTTTCCCTACAAGAATTGCAAGACGGACTTTGAGGTCCTCACCAAAGTCCTTCAGGAAGAGCCCCCACTCCTGCCCGGTCACATGGGCTTCTCAGGGGACTTCCAGTCCTTCGTCAAAGACTGGTGAGAGCCCCTGCCTCACCAGGAGGCCGAGAGAGCCCTTGCTTGAAACAGGAGAGAGTTAGAGGTCTCCCCTGGGTTGAGGGGCACTCTGGGTGGGCTCCCAGCTGGGGCCACAGACTGGAGCTGATGCCCTGGGACCCATGAGCTGGGTTTGGACCCAGCCTAAGCTGGCCCTGTGGGTATTTGGCAAGGTGGCCACGAGAGGTGGTGGGTGCCCAGCCATAACAGCTATATATGCAGGAGGTTCACATCAGCCTCCCAGGGCCAGGGTACTTAAGAGTGCCCACCAGGGAGGTCCCAATTGTCAATAGGGCAGAAACTGTCAGCAACTCCTTCCCCCATAGACGTTGCCACCCCTGGGCTCAATGCGGGTCTGAAATGGGTATAGTTGGGCTTCTCCTGACAGGCTCTCACCTCTTTTCCTTTCTTCCTTCCTTTTCCAGCCTTACTAAAGATCACAGGAAGAGACCAAAGTATAATAAGCTACTTGTGAGTACCTGAGGCCCTTCCCTTTCCCCATCCCCTGGGGAGCCCCAGACCC
This sequence comes from Loris lydekkerianus, assembly GCA_963574355.1. Taxonomy (NCBI): domain Eukaryota; kingdom Metazoa; phylum Chordata; class Mammalia; order Primates; family Lorisidae; genus Loris; species Loris lydekkerianus. The sequence continues at coordinate 55,847 of CAUYPK010141849.1, read as the reverse complement.
TGAGCATGAGGCCCAGAGGGATGGTCCTTCCTCCTAACCCGCTGCCTTGGCCTGCAGGAACACAGCTTCATCAGGCGCTATGAGACGCTTGAGGTGGACGTGGCATCCTGGTTCAAGGATGTCATGGCGAAGACCGAGTCACCACGGACTAGCGGAGTCCTGAGCCAACACCACCTGCCCTTCTTTAGGTAGCTGTGTGGTGGCGGCCAGCCCCACAGGGGCCAGGGGCATGGCCACAGGCCCCCATTCCCACCCGGCCACCCAGCTGCTTGCCAGGAGAGACCTGGGACCTGGACAGCTGCTGAAGGCTGAGGACAGAAAGTAGGGGGAACCCACCTACCCCTGACTGTCGTGGACAGATGGGCCCACCAGGCCCCAGCCCTTCCCACCCTGGGGTCAGCCAGCTGTGCGTGTCCCCCCCGACAGACACTGTGAACGGATGACAGCAAGCCACAAGCAGACTCGCTATTTATTCAGTCGTAACCTCTGGGCTCGGGCATCCCCCAGGGGCCAGGAGAGAGCCTCCCAGTCCCTAGCCCTGCTCCTAGCCTGCTGTCCTCACCACTCCCCATGCACCTATTTCTTCTGTCACCCCCTACCTTTGTCCTTGTCACCTTCCCTGCCTCTGCCATCCTCCTGGCACAAGGCTACGCTCAACCACCCCCTGGTGGGACCCCTGGGTCTGCTTAAAGTCTCCATGGGGCAGTGAGTTATTGGCCTCCAGAATGGCACTGTGGCACTGGGACTACAGCTGGTGAGGCTGGTCTCTCTCCCTCCCTCTCTCTCTTTGATCTCAGGGGGTTCTTTTTGGAGTTTATTGTATTTTATTGTACTGGGGGGGGGGTGGCTGAGGAGAGCTTGTTCTCATGGGGTTTGTTGGTACCTTCAGAAACTTTTACCAAAGTCATGTTTAGCTGCTTGTGAAGGGGCCCCCACAACCGTCCATGGGCACTGGGGGCTGGACTGGGCACTGCGGCTGCAGGGCCTCAGGTGCCAGCCCTAGGGGGGAGACTGACCCCAGCGTGGGGCGAGTTGAAGACCTCAGGGCATGTGGAGGAGGTCCAAGGGGCCGTTGCCACACACAGGTGGCCTTCAGGGAAGGTGGGCATGAGGTGTGGTGGGAGCAGGAGGCCAGAGGGAATTGATGACAGGAGGGAGTTGGATTGAGAACTGAAGGAATGGATGTGAGGGTTCAGGGACGTGTGACAGGCTCCAATAGGGGTGGGGGGACACCAGGCTGAGAGTGGAAGCAAAGGGTGGTCATCCCCATGGTGCCCCTGTGCCTAGCTGCAGCTGGCCAGGTGTCCACCCCCAGGTCACCCGCTGCAGCAGCAGCAGCTGGAGCAGGAGGGGACGTGTTTCATGTTTGTTGGTGGTGCATGCAAATCAAGTGGACGAGAAAAACAAAATAGCAAAAAAAAAAAAAAAAAAGAAAAGAAAAAATATAACCATAAAACCACAAACCAAACCCAACCAACACCAAAGGTGAGGAGCCTGGCTGGAACAGCTGAAGCAGCATAGGCTTAGGGTTGCCGTATCCTCTCATCTGTTGCATTGGCTCTATCTTTATAGTCACAAAATGCCGCATGTTTAAAAAGTAATAGAAGTCATCTTCTCTCTGCTCCGGGGGGGGGGGGGGGGGGGGGAAGGCTACCTGCTCTTGCCTTTGGTCCCCTTTATGAGGGAATGGGGGGGGGGGGTGTGACAGGCCTGGCCCCCATGCTTTCTCCTCAGGGCCAGCCATGCGGGCCTCTGCAGGTAGCCAGAGGTCACTTGGCTGGTCCCAGGGCCAGTACAGGCCTGAGGCTGGCTACTTGGTTTTACTTTTATTTAACTTGGTTTTCCGTTTTGTGAGTGTGTCTGCCTGCCCCCAACCCCTTCAGTGTTACATGGGAGCCCTGGGGGAGCCTCTGGTACCTCCCCACCTCACCCCAGACCTCCCCTTTGTCACCAGCCATCCCTCTGAAGCAGGCAGAGGGCAGACCTGGGCAGACAGGAGCCTGGGGCTTGGCCTAGCCCAGCCCACAGGGCTGGACCCCTTCTCAGGCTGCTAGTATTGCCCTGTCCCTTTTTAAAACAAAACTCCCTTGTTTGTAAATCCTTAGATGCTTGAGAATAAATCCCTCCCTTTTCTTCCACAGAGTCTGTGGTGTGTCTTGAGCCTGGGGAGGGGGGTCCCCATGTGCATGGAGGGGAAACTGATGCTGGATCAGAGGGAGGTTTTTTTTTTTTTTTTTTTTTTTAATTAAATCATGGCTTACCTAGTACTGGGCAGCTGGTGCATTACACAACCTGCCCCCAGTAGCCACATGTCAGGCAGGAGCAGGGTCCTTAATTCCCTGCAGGCCTTGGGCCTTGGCTCCCATGTCAGCTGCTGCCCGCCACCCCCGCTCTGTCTCCCAGGGTGGCTGTTTAGCCAAGGACAGAGCCACTTGCCCACCTGCCGGGCCTGGGTGCAGTTGGGCTGGTGCTTCTGCTCTGGCCTCCAGACACCCCGACCTCACCTAGTGCAGAATGCTGGGCTCTGCACTCCTGTTGCTGGCCCTGCTCTTGGGGACTGCCATGTCACCCAGTGCACCACCTGGTATGTACAGGCAGAAGGGGACACCGGGCCTATCCCACTCTCAGCCCTCCCTGCGCAGTTCTTCCTGGACTTGACTTCTTGTCCACCTCACCTGGGGGAAATGGAGTGGGGGTGGGATCTGCCTCTGTCCTCATTGACCCACGTGCCACCTGTGGAGATGGCTCGGGCTGTGCAAGAGGAAGTCTATACAGATGTCCCTCAGAGTGGGTGTATGGCCAGTCCCCAGTGTTTGACAAAGACTCTAGCTGAGCATCTGTATGTCTTAGCCAGTGTGTGCCTGAGTGCACCCACATGAGGTCACGGGACAGGTGACACACCTTTTGCTACCGCAGCCCTCTTCCTGGAAGAGTGAGCCCTGGATAGACAAAAAAATTCTGGGATCCTGGTGGCTCGGCTGGGTTTTGGCTGTACCCAGTAGGGTCTCTGGGGAGGGCACCCTCTCTCCGTCTGTTGAGAACTACCTCCCCTTAGAAAGAGAAGCAGCCTGGGGGAGGGGAGAGAGCTCTGCTTTTGCCATCCTGCACGTCACCCTCATGCACTCTTCAACCCGGGGCATCCAGCTTTGTACCCAACCTCAGCTGTTAGGCTGTGCAGGTTCCAGGAGACACATCACAGTAACTCAGCATGCGGAGAACGTGGCGCTGTTGCCAAACCTGGATGAATCTGCCACTGCCACTGCATCCCTTCTCCAAAGTTTGTGGTGGGAACCAGGTGGTCGGAGAGCCTAAGAAGCAGTGCTGCCTCCCTTGTCTGTGTTGCCCTTTCCCCCTTCCCCACCAGGACCCCAATTCCCCGGGGGCCCGGAGCCCTGGCTGCGCAGACCCCTCTTCAGTCTGGAGTTGTCGGACGTGGAGGACGTCTTCCCGCGCCGCACGGGGCCGCTCGAGGTACCAGCTGACAGCCGCGTGTTCGTCCAGGTGTGAACACCGGGAGCATCACGGGCGGGTGGGGACTAGTGGGAGAAGACGATCCTGATGGCGCCTCCATCTTCCAGGCGGCCCTGGCCCGTCACTCTCCGCGCTGGGGCCTGGCCTTGCACCACTGCTCCGTGACGCCGTCCTCACGCCCGGCTCCGGGGCCCGCTCTGGCGCTACTAAGTGGTGGCTGCCCCGCTGACGCCTCTGTCGCGGTACCTCCAACGCCGTTCCTCACAGATGCCACGCGCCCCGTGCGCTTCAGCTTCCGCCTGCGCCCAGTCTTCAATGCCTCGGTGCAGTTCCTGCACTGTCAACTGAGCCGCTGCCGCCGCCTCCGGGGAGTCCGCCGAGCGCCTGCGCCTCTGACGCCGCCGTCGCCACCGCGGGTGTGCTAATGCAGAGCCGCGAATATGGACTCCATGGCCCTTCAGGGGCTGGCTGGGCACAAGCATCTCTGCCTGCTGAGAAAGGACACCCTCTGAGCCTGGGGATCTGAGGACTTGGGCGCTTTGGGACTTGGAGTCACGAGGGGTGGGAGTAGACACTGGGTTGATCTCAGGGTGGGTGCGGAGACCAAAGGCACTCTGCACAAGAGTTCCTTAGGAGACAGACAGCAGACACTGGGGTCCCTCACGGACAGCTGTGGGCTGGGCAGGGCTCTGAGATCCCTCTACAGGTTAAGTCTCTAGGCACCTGATGTTGAGCTTCCCAGGTTATCTAGAGAGCCAGATCGTGTAACTTCCTTGAAGGGCTGGACTTTGAGGTCCTCAAGGCCACTGGTACATTTAGGTGCTGGGCTCAGGAATCCTAAAGGGCCCAGTTTCCAGGGGTCCAGTGGAGGTGGTTTTGGCTGTGGTAGAGATAGACACTTAGGTCTCCCTTTGGGAGCCAAGATGGGGCCCTGACGTCCTGGTCTCTTCCCTCCCCGCCGTCCCTCTTCCCACAGTGTCTGCCTCAGGATGAAGCATGCGCAGAAGCCATCAGTGGCAGCAGCAAGAGCCTGGGTGCTGACAACCCACACCTGCACACGCTGACGCAGCCCATCGTGGTCACTGTGCCGCGGCCTCCCCCCAGTGAGCGCGCAGTCCTCCCCTGTAGGGGTCCTTGGGAGTGGGGCTAGGACATCCGGGTCCTGGGTCCAGTCTCAGTGCTGAACTCCCCACAGGGCCTCCCAAGGTCGTCCCGGGCCGCACCGTACTACCGGACCCTCCAGTGCCGGCTCCCGCGGCCCTGGAGCCCGCGCCAGTGGTGGCACTGGTGTTTGCAGCCTTCGTGCTGGGCGCCGCCCTGGCCGCCGGGCTCGGCCTCGTCTGCGCGCACTTAGGTACTGACCTCCGCCACTACAGGACTTTTGCCAGACCCAAGACTCTTGCTGAGCGTCAGGACCCGGGGTCGGGCGATCCTGCTTACCCGGCCAGAGCAGCAGTAGACCTGCCTCCTCTCTGCCCGCAACAGCCCCCAGAGGGCGACCTTACCCCGGCCTATTTCTCTCTAACAGCGCCTCCGCTCCCTGGACCGACCCCTAGAGCCTCGCCTAATGGCGACCAGCCCAGGAGGCCTTAATGAGATAGGTAAATGTGGAAGTGGGGGAGCTGGAAGAAGGAGGGGATGACAATGACTTCAGGGTGCTTACAATATTCCAAGCACTGTTTTGTTTTAATCATATGAACTAATTTAATCCTGATGATCCTCCGGGTGAGAAGGCTCACGCCTTTAATTCTAACACTTGGGAAGGCTGAGGTGGAAGGATGGCTTGAGGCCAGGAGTTCAGGACCAGCCTGGGCGACATACCAAAACCCCATTTGTACAAAGAAACAGAAAAATCAGCTGGGCTTGGTGGCGCACATCTGTAGTCCAAGCTGATCGGGAGGCTGAGGCAGGAGAATCACTTGAGGCCAGGAGTTCCTATGGTCACACAGCTGCACTCCAGACTCCGGCAACATAGTGAAGACTTTCTCTAAAAAATGAATAATGTTCATAACAACCTTCAGGTAGATACTATTATAACCCCCATTTTATAGATGAGAAAAATGAGGCACTCTCTGAAGTTAACATGTCACAATATTTGGTGGAGCTGGATTCCAACTCAGGTCACTGGTGGTGGGCTTCTCTCTCTAGGTCGAGCCAGGTGTCCTCAAATTTCCAACAGGCATTAGGTGAGGAGAGTTCAGGAATCAAATGCAGTTCCTACTTTCACCCCAGCATACAGACTGATAGAAGAAGAGGCCTGTGGTCTCCTGAGAAGCTGGTGACTGGCTAGAATACACACCCTAGTTCAGCCTCCATCCTCGCTCCCTAGGGATGGCACGCCCATAGCCTGATCCAGAGATGCACTCAGCTACAGCTTCAGCCCCATGCCTGCCAGGACTAGACCAGCCACCCTGGACCTCCGACCCGATGGGCCACTACCCTAGCTCCTTCCCTCCCCCGTTTCCTCCTATCTGGGTTCAAAATAAACCTCTGGACTGACCGGCTCAGTCAGTGCGGAGTCAGTGTGTGCTCAAGTCACCGGATGGCAGACAAAAGGAGGTGACTCCATGAGGAGCCTAGGACTAGGGAGTTGAGGGCCGGGGTGAAATCCCGATTAGAGGGTGGGGAGTAGGCGCGGATCTCACACGCCCATACACACGTGTTCACACACTGGCCAAGGGGAAGACTCTGGGGCGCCCCCCACCGAAAGAACGTGACACACAACAAATTTAAAATAAGCCTCGCCTCCTCCTCTTACCCCTGCCCTAGCCCTCCTGCCTCCCTGCGATCTTTCCCAAGCCTGCTCTTCTCTGCTGTCCACTCCCACCGCTCCAACCCTGCCCTAGTTCCAGTCTCCTCGCTGGTTTGGACTTTGCCTTCCTCGGTTTGTCAGTCCAGTCTTGAGTTCCTCAAATCCTGCCGGAGTTCCTCCCTTCCTAGTGCATAAAGAAGGGACTACTGGCCCCAGTTTACAGGTAAGTAAAACTGAGGCTTGGCTTGGCCCGGTAGCTCAGTGGTTAGGGCGCCGGCCACATGCATCGGGGCTGGTGGGTTCGAACCCGGCCTGGGTCTGCTAAAACAAAAAATAGCCGAGCATTGTGGTGGGTACCTGTAGTTCCAGCTACTCGGGAGGTTGAGGCAAGAGAATCGCTTGAGACCAAGAGTTTGAGGTTGCTGTGAGCTGTGATGCTACGGCACTCTACCGAGGGCAACATAATGAAACTCTGTATCAAAAAAAAAAAAAAAAAAAAAAAACTGAGGCTCGACAAGCTTAAATCACTTGCTCATCGTCCCCAGGGCTGTTTGATCCCACAGTCCAGGATCTGAACCCCGATTGGACAGCCCCAAAGCACACAGTAGGAGTTTCATGAGTTAGGTCGGAAATAGAGGGAAGGCACGAAATCCAAGGTGTTGGCTCCACTTCATGAATGAGACAAAATGCGGGCTGAGGGTCTCCTTCGTATACGCCTCAGATCTGGTGCCAGTCTCTCCATTCTCTCTAAAGAGGCGGTCCTCTTCGTCCTATAAACGCGGAGCCACGCCCTACGTGCTTCCGCCTCCGTGCGATACTTTCTGGCCTCAGAGGCCTCCGTAGTCCCACCCACCAGGGAAACAGTTTAACAGTGCAGTTATCCCACCGGCATGAAGCCACCGCAGCGGCGGCGAACGGTCCCAGCACGTTATCTGGGTGAGGTGAGCTGCCCCACGGCCTGGAGCGCCCGCGAGAAGCGACAACTACTGCGACTGCTGCAGGCGCGGCGGGGCCAGCCAGAGCCGGACGCCGTAGAACTGGCTCAGGAGCTTCCGGGCAGGAGCGAGGTTGAGGTGAGCTGAGGGTCCCCAGAGTGGAGCGGAGGTTAGAGGCGTGGCTAGGGAAATTTCAGGGCCGAGCTGGGTAGCGGAGTGGGCGGGGCGAGGGTGACGCTTGAGGGCGAGGCTGCGGTCAGAAGCGGACAAGGGTGTGGCCAAGGTGCGGCCCTAGAGGTGAAGTACTGGGGCAGGGGGGCTGCGGTCGGAAGCTGCGCACAGGGGTGTGGCCAGGGTGGCGAGGCTAAGGGGCGAGGCGGGGTGGGGCTACGTGTCGCTGAGGTTGTGAGTGTTTGCGCCTGAAGGACCAGGCGTGAGTAAGTCTGGAGGCGGGGCGTAGGCGGGGCGTGGGCGGGACGAAAGCAAGATTGAGTGGCAGGGAGAGTTTGGAATTAAGGCTGGGTGGTAGAGCGTGGGCCTCGCATAAGTAAGGGGTGGGACGTGCATTCTGCCGAGGGGTGAAGCGTGAGTGGGCGCGCCTGAAGGGTGGGACGAGCTTAGCAGTAAGACAGGAGCGGGGAGGAGGCGGGGCGAAGGCAAAAGTGGCGAGGCGAATTGGAGTAAAACGCTATGGAGGCAGGGCGAAAATCGCTCAGTCGAATCTGGTACAAATTAGATTGAGGCGAGTTAGGAGATGGGGACTGGACGAAGAAGGGAGGTAAATTGGGTATGGAGGAGGCAAAACAGGCCTAGGTCTTACATTTCTTTAGGTAGCTGGTCACACACTGGGCCCTTGTCCTGAGGTCCAGCAGGGTCACTGGGACCTTTTACACTAGGCTAGCAGGAAGTTATGGTGCAGTGGCCAGCCCTGGAGCAGTCCAGGAAGACAGTGGGCTTTAGCTTCTCTATTGCATCCCTGAGCTCGTCAAAGACTCATTCGGCCTCTTCCTCTCTCCTCCCCAGATCCGGGACTTCCTCCAGCAGCTCAAGGGCCGCGTGGTCCGGGAGGCCATTCAGAGAGTGCATCCAGGTGGTAGTCTGAAGCAGCAGAAGACACAGATCCCAGCCCCTATAGAGGTGAGGCAGGGAGGGTAGGGTGAGGTTTCCCAGGGCCAGCCCCTAAGGGTGGGTTGGGAGTTGGGGGAGGATCCCCAGAAGGCCAGGGCTTAGGGGAACCCTGCAAGCTGATCCCAGGGCTTCTGTACCTTCTGTACCTTCTGGTGTCACTCAGGTATGGATGGATCTGGCTGAGAAGATAACAGGCCCGCTGGAGGGAGCCCTGTCAGTGGCTTTCTCACAGGTACAGCTGTCCCTAAAGCAGTTGGGGGGAAGTACCAGGGGACAGGATAATACAGTCCCAATAAGGTAGACTGCATCTGGGCCTGTTTCTAAGGCAATCTCCTGCCTGAGCTCAGGATGGCAGGGAGGATTTGGTGAGTGGGTGGAGGTGAAGGGCTACGCTTTTACTTAGCAGGAGCTGAAGATGTGAAGCTTTCCATATCTCCCTGGTTGTTCTGCCTGCCAGGTGCTCACCATTGCTGCCACAGAACCCATCAGCCTCCTGCACTCCAAACCCCCAAAGCCCACTCAGGCCCAAGGGAAGCCACTGCTCCTGAGCAGTCTGAAAGGACAGGTGGGCCCCACCCCAGAGTCATCTTCAGGGTCCCTCACTGGCTCCTGCACTGAGGGAGACTTCACCATGGACTTTGAGAAGATCTACAAGTACCTGTCTTCATTCTCCTGCAGTGGCCATGGCCCTGACCTCTCAGCAGCTGGTGAGAAGAGTGGAAGGTGAGGGTGGGAGGATCCCCATGGCAGGCCCTGCTCTCCCCTACCCCTCCCACTCTGTCCCTCACTAGAGTCTGCTGTGGTTCTTGACCTGCTCATGTCACTTCCCGAGGAGCTGGCCCGCCTGCCCTGCACAGCCCTAGTAGAGCATATGGCAGAAACATACCAACGCCTGACAGCCCCTGAACCCAGCCCTTTTGGAGAGAGCCTGGTGCCTGGTGCTGAGGGTGACGGGACCGGGGCCAGGAGGCCGGAGGATCCTGGCCAGGCCACTTCTCCACCCCTTGAGCCCAGTGAACTGAGATCGCCCTGGCAAGCAGCTGGGATCTGTCCCTTGAACCCATTCCTGGTGCCCCTGGAGCTTCTGGGCCGAACAACCACTCCTGCTGTAGGTGAGGGGCAGCAGTCACACCAGACATCCCCATCTGGCCCTCAGTCCTGCTCTTTTGGCACTAGGTTGTCCTGAAGATCCAGTCATGGTAGAAGGTCCCTGAGATGGTGCTCAGCAGCATGGGTGATCCTTTAAGATGCTCCATACAGGAGTCTCAGAAATGAACCTCCAGTTTCATAGAGGTTCAGCGGGGGCAGCCAGGTGTCTGGATTAATGGAGAATGGGGGCAGGGGACACTATCCATAAGCAGCCCAACCTCCTGGACAGGAGGATAGGCAGACAGACAAGAGGGACTAGCCTCCCCTTTTCCCCAAGCCCTGCTATACCTTGTTCAGTGCTGGGGGGGACCATGGGTGGCAAATGTATCATAAACCCCTCACACGGGCCCCACTTTGTCTAGACTTTCTAGTGCCTCTTCCTCCTATACCTCAGGGATCTCAGGCATTGCCTGGCCCAGGCTTTTTTTTTTTTTTTTTTTTAGTAAAAACCAGTCTATACTTAAATTTTTCCAGTTGCTCAAAAATATTTTCTACAATTTTTTTTCAAAGCCTGCTGACAGGCAAGAGTGTTTTTTTTTTTTTTTAATTAATTAATTTATTTTTATTCAATCATAAACAGATCATGCCTGGCCCTTTTCAATGGACCTGTTCCCAATGCCCTCTACCGCCAGCTCCTTGCTCCTTCCCAAGGGTGTCCCATGACTGTGAATAAAGTTCTCCTGAACCTGCCTTGCTCTCTCTTCTGTGCTTTTAAAGGGATTGGGGTCCTGAAGCATCAAAGTTTGGAGTTTTGGGGGAGAAAGGTGCCAGAGAGGAAAGCTGCCTCCACACCTGATCCAATGACACCTGGGATGAGGAGGCTGTTGTTAACTGGAGGTGACCAGTATGGACAGCAAGAAGAGTGCCAGTCAGTATTCATGGGGAACAGGTTCTTAGGAATAGGTTCTTAGAATGGGGCAGAGTCATGTCATACAGATGATAGAGGAAAGCCTGCAGAGAGTGAGGGTGGTCAGGCAGGAGGAGAGAGGCCCTAGGCTAGGTGGGGTACATAGACTAAATTAGGGGTGTGCTGTCCCAAGTAGTAGGATGCTGGAAGGAGAAAAGCCATGTCACCTGAGATGGCCTTAGTGGCTCAATGATCCCTAGAAGGAGAGGAGCGAGACACTGGAATCCTGGCTGGTCTCCAAGACCCTAAATCCCTGGTTCTTCTGCACATTCAGTGTGCCCCCCTATCAGCTTCACCTGCTCTGTGGGCACCAGGGCTCTTCCTAAGGAATGTCCTTCCACAGTGCTGCTCCCCCTAACTTGTCTGAGTTGGTAGATTCTCTGTTCACAGAGCCTGTGCCTCACCCAGCCTGCCTATTACAGAAACTTTCTCCCCAAATGCACTGCACATGGCTCCCCTGAGGCACACAACACATCTCCCCCCCCCCCCCCCGTGGGCCATGGAACAGAGCCAACCCACTCCATGATCACAACAGCCTCACAGTGCCAGACATGAGGGTTAGTGGTGGATATGGTGGTGGGCAGGACATGCCAGGCCTGGGAAGGTTGGGCTGCAAATACAGTCCTTGCAACCACTTTCTGGAGCTAGCTGAGTATGCCCCTCCCAGCTCCCAACAAGGAGGGCTGAGTACAGTCCAAGGCCCCCCAGTGCCTCCCCAGGTCAAGAGAAGTATGTTGAGCGAAGGGCATTAGATGTAGCTGGAGCTGGGGAAATTGAGACGGTTACAAATTGGCTCTCCCTATGCCAGTGAAAGGTGTGTAGATCTTTGCAGGACTGGGCAGTCTTAGGAGCATGCAGAAGCTAGTCTCTCTAGCCACATGATTATGGAGAAGTCACTCCAGGCACCTGGTCTTCAACATGGGGATGTTAAGTAAGAGTGGCTCATTCTTACCATTGGAAGAGGAAACAGGTTACAAACACGAGGCACCAACTTAGCACACTGCTTGGCATGCAATAAGCGCTCAGTAATAGCTTTTATTATTATCATCATCATCATGGCTCAGAGGCAGGGAGGCGTGAAAAGGCATGGCAGGGGCGTGGAGGGCATGGCAGGGGAGTCAGGGGGAGGGGACAGGGGGACAGAGGAGGGGTGGAGGTGGACACCCAGGGAGGGTGTGCTGACCTGTGCTGGGGCCAGGGCTGGGGACTGGAAGAAGCCTGCCCACGCTCTCCCCCCACGGAAGGCGCCACGCATCCTGGACAGACCAGCCACAGCAGGTCTTCGGGCTCCGGCTCTGGGACAGGCTGTGCAGGGCATATTGGTATGCAGCGTCTGCCCCGTGGGCTCAGGAGAGCCTGTCCCACAGGGCTGAAGCCCAAGGACAGGCTCAACACTCACTTGATCAAGGTGGATTGACAAAGGCCAAATGACTGGGGGCTGGGGGACGAAGGAGTCCCCACTCCCAGGAACAGACAATAGCAGAACAACCTATACGCTGGGGAGGGGTGGCACAGGGGTTCCTCTTCCCACTCAGGATTCCGAGTCGGGGGACCAAGCCAGGCAGGTGAGTTGTGCAGAGAAAAGGGGCAGGATGGATAAAGGCACGAGGTGGGGCTCGAGCCAGACCAGGATAGGGGAATGCCAAGGGTCGAAATGGGAAGGAGCGGAGCTCCTCCTAATACCCAACCACCACCACCAGGCTGGGAAATCCGGGGCGGGATCCTGAGCGCAATCTGGGCCCAACGGCGCCTCGGGCCCGACTGGCCTTCAGAGGACCCAGGGGAGGCCGGACCCGAGCGCCGCGCCCCTCACACCAGCGCGTAGTCGAACTGCCCGCGCTCGAGCGCCTCCTTGTGGTCCGTCCAAGACGAGGCAGGCATACGGCTGTAGGGGTCGAGCAGGATGCGCACGCAGCGCACCATCAGCAGCACCAGCACCACCAGCAGGCAGAGCACAAAGGCGAACACCGTGCGCTGCTCCGCGTCCAGGCCTGCGCCCACCGGGGGCCCTGTCGACGGCGGCAGAGGCTCAGGCGACAGCGTCCACGTCGCGCTCATGGCTCACATCGCCGCGCGCTCAGCGGAGGAGGGGACCTGCCCGAGGTGCTGGGATGAGGCTGCGCTCTCCTGCGCCTCCGCGTCGCCCCCTCCCGCCGCCGCCCTCCTACCAACCCTTGCCCCATCCCCCTCCCGCGCATTGGTCCCCGAGCTACGCCCATGCCCGGCCCGCGGGCCCACCGCCACCGCCACGCGGGGACCCAGCTGAGGCGGTGCGCGCAGGTGAGGGTGCTGAGAGAGGGAGCGCCAACCGGTTTGGGCTGCGCACAACAGGTGTGAACGCGCGGCCGCAGCCCGGGCGGCAGTGCGGATGACAGTACCTACTGACACCGCCCCGCTCCCTTTGTTCTCGGCGGTCCAGGGACCCCCTCCCCCACCGCCCCCGCCTCGGCGCGCCCCTCACCCTAGCTTGGACCCGGACGAGGACCGACAGCTTGGCTCCCTCGCTTTCTCTGGAACCCGCACCGGCTCTGTGTTCGGCCTCTCCGCGGCGGCAGCGAAGGCGGCGGCCAAGGATCGGGCTCCAGCTCAGCCCACCCCAGCCGCCCCTGGAGCAGCAGAGACCTAGGCTGGCGAGCAGCTCGCGAGCCGGGCCGCCGCGGCTGTTCCCATGGCGACGTGGGCGGGGCCATCCCGGAGGGCGGGGCAGCGGGGGGCGGAGGCTGCGCGGCGAGAGGCGCGCGGGCCAACGACCCCACCCCAGCCTCCTGTGGGTATCAAGCCTCCGCACTAACCCAACAGCTCCCTGGGACGTGGGCAAGTGCCACGCCCACACCCACAAGCACCTACGAACCCACATCCTGACCTGCAGCATCCACACACCCCTCTCCTCCTCGAACCCCCACCCAACTCCCTGCTTGGGGGTTCTCATCGTCAGTAAGCATCACTCAGGGGCATGCAAGCTTCCCCAGCCTTGGGGACCCCAACCCTCAGAGAGCCCAGGCAAATCAATGGGGCTTTTCTTGTCGCTGGCCTCCCCGGCACCCCACCCCAAGGGTAATGACCTGACCAGGGCAAGTCTGTCCCTCTGGGGCTGCAGTTCATGGACCATGACCAGCTGGCCCACCTGAGCCAGTCTGTCTTTCTCACTCACACATTCTCACCTCAGATTATTCAAGTTACTCTTTTGCACTTTGTGTTTTATTACTTCCAAATCTCAGGCTTAGTTACAGGAAATGAAAGCATTGTTTAAAATAAAAAACATATCTAAAATGACCTGGCTGACATGACCAGTAGGCCATTGTGAGCGGCAGGGCCTGGTCCCCTACCCCCACCCCTAGGTCCCAGGGCCTCTTGGCACCGTGTAGCCTGTACACTCCCAAGTGGCAGAGGGGCAGTGCAGGAGCTGGCACTGCGCAGTGTGTGTCCAGGCGCTGGGCACCCACAGTAGCCCTCAGCCCTTTTCCTAGACAGCTGGTTTGGGGTGTCCTGGAAGAGCTGGGGGCAGAGCCAAATCTGGATTTTCTGCAGGTATCCCTGGGCATCCCAGCCCCATGATCCAGCTCCGGGAGGTTGGGGGGGAGGGAGGAGTGGGGATGGCCCTAGCTGTGATGGCCATGCTCAGAGGATCTGCTCTGTGCTGGAGGCAGAGATGTCTAGGAGCCGCCAGGCTGCGTAGGGGTTGAGCTCATCCTGGTCTCGGCAGAGCGCCCACACATACAGCATTCGCAGCACCTTGTCCTGCCGGGTTGGGGAGAGGCTGTTGGGAGAGGTGGCTCTGCGGGTCCTGGTACCAACCCAGGTCTGGGCTCTATGGGGTGAGCACCACCAGGAACATCCCAGGGGCTGGGAGCAGAGGCTGGGACGGCCTATGACTTAGAAGCCACCCAGCACTTGGGAAAATTTGACAAGTCAGTCCTCTGACCTACCCCAACCACAACTTCAGCCCTAGCACTGGGGTTTCTCCCCAGTCCCCACCTGTGCACCCCCTCACTTACCGGGTCGCCCTCAACCACCTGGCCTTTGGGGTTCTTGACCACCATCACCAGCTGGGCCTGGAAGGTGATGATGAGCACGGGGCCCTGCTCCATCATCTTGCCCATGGCCAGCTGTTTTGGGGGGGGAGGGTGCCAAGAGAGTGGGGCCTCAGAGAGCAGCCTGGGCACTGTTGTACATCCTGCTAAAGATACCATGTCTAGCACTGCTATATATGTCCCGGCAAAGATACCATGCCTGGGACCACTCTCTTGCCCTGGCAGAGCAGGCCTCCTGCCAGCCCACTGACAGTTGGCACTTCCCATGAGACCTTTCCCAAAGACAAGGTCAAGGCCTCTGATCAGCACAGCCCCAGTGAGAACATCTCCTGGGTCCTGTGTGGGCTACAGTTCCCACCCCCTAGGGTCAACCAGACCCCCAGTGACAGGCACTCACGTCAACATTGTCGATGTCTAGGATGCGGGATTGGAACTGGAGACCCAGGGCCTTGGCCTGCTGGATCGGGTGGGCCAGTTGGCTGTATGTCTAAAACGAGAGGCCGATGTGCCTGTGATGGCTACTGAGGGTGGGCCTCACCAAGGCACCACGCCATATGGAGCCAACACTTGCACACCCTGATGCCAGGATGCCCTGCCTCCAGGAACATGGGTCCAAGTAGGAAGGCAGGTGCTATCCACTGTCACTGGCCAGGATCACACACTTCCCTCTCCTGAGAGCAGCACTGGATCAGGACTATCCAATGGAATTCATCAACAAAGTGGGTGATTCTCTTGGAACACAATCCAAAACATGCTCCCAGGGACAAGCTGGCAGCTCCCTGGCTGATCTTTAATATTCCCATATTCACCTCACTCTGAATCTTGGCCTAGAATCAAATACCTTTTCTAGGATTTGTCCCCTAACCAGAGAGCTGCCTGACCTCCCCAACAGCTCCCTCCACATCCCTGCACAGGAGACAGTCCCCAAAACACATTTCCACTGGAGGCTTCTCTGGGCTTGGCAGGCAACCATGACAGAAGATGTTCCAATGCCATCTACTTTTTATGGAAACAACTGATCTGTGGGGTAGAGGGGATTGAAGCCAATCCTACATGTTCGCTTTCTTAAAGATGACATTTTAAAAGCACCTCTGTGGAAGTGGCTGAACTTCAGCTGTGCTTCCACGGCCACCAACTGCAGATCTCCTGACAAAAATAATCAGTTGCTGCTTAATGGTCCCAAGGTCAAAAAAAAAAAAAAAAAAAAACCCACCACACCAAAACTCATAAATGCCTATTGGATTAGTCACTGTGCAGGGGAGTATTTAAAATGGATATCTGACATTGTCTCCTCTGCTTTTTCCAAGTTGTTTGTGAGCTAGGTGCAGAATAGAATTAGCCAAAAAAGATTCTGGATTGCTTAATAAAAAGAAGAAAAAACCATAACTCATGAAGATACAGGTCTGGGAATGAATAAGAGGTGAGGTGGCCTCATGAGACGGGAGCCTCAGTGGGACAGGGACAGGGAGCTGCCAGGAATGGGGCAGACAGCCTCTGCTCCTGGGGATACCAGACCAGCCTCCATGCACCCAGCACAGCCAGCAGCCCCTTGGCCCCAAGGGTTGACTCTGGGAAGCAGCTGGGGCTTCATCAGGACATGCTGTTCCTCCTGGGCATTTTGTTTTGATCTGTTTTGGATTGTGTCTTGAGGACAGTTAATGGATCTAGCCCCTTCTGTGGGAGGTAGGCATAGGGACATGGCTCTGGCCTGGGGAGAGGGGTGGGTCGCCCATAAGGCCTCAAACCACATTCACTTTTGGCCCCACAATCACATGTGGGACCCATGCTCTCTCCAATCCCTAGCCTCAGCCCATACCCTAGGGCACACCAGAGACCTCATCTTACTCAGATCACCCTTCCTAGAATTTTCCTTAACTCAAATTATTTTAAGATGGGAGAAAGACCCAGGAAAACTGACAACTTCGTTAACATCCTATGGGGGAAGAACACCACAGGCTGCCTCTTAGGTATTAGGTGGGAGAGATTATCTCTGAGTGGGAGTTTAGTCTGAAAGCAGGGGACCAGAAGAGGACACAGTGCCCAGCCTATGGGCCCAGATGTGCCACTTGCAGAGGACGGAGGGGACAGACTTTTAGGGTCTGAGAGGGCCAGCAGACATGAGGACATCCCACACGCACTGAGTCCTATCGTGCTTTCCTAGTGGAGATGTCCAAGCAGACTTCCTTCTCCACAGTGATTTTTTTAGACTTAGGGAAAAAGTACTCACAGCTTCGTAACACCAGTCTTTGAGAATGTCAAGTTCTCCAGAAATCATAGCCTAAAAAGGGAAAGGAAAAAATAAGCAACAGAACAACAAGGAGCTTTCGAGGCAGGAAACCTCGGCCCTCAACCTGTGGGCTTCAGGTCAGACTGCACTAGTGGATGTCCCCTCCCTAGGCCCTGGGGATGAGGCTTTGAACACCAGTGGCACCACCTCCGGTGGGGGGAGCCAATCCCCAGGAACACAGAGACTGGGATAGATCTGGTAAGGAGGTGGGAGGTGCAAGAGAAGGAGAAGAATGAGGAGTCAGGTGCCCTTGGGCAGAACTGTGGGCAAGTCAGGGGCTGAGAACATCCCACACCTCCCAAGGAAGAAACTGCCTGGAGTCTGGCTGCTGCTTTTGGGAATTGTTCCCATTTCCACCTCCTCTCAGGCCAGCCCAAAGTAGCACAAAAGACCTGAGAACTGAGGGAGGAAAAGGAACTTCAAGGAGGCTGCTGGGGGCTTTCTGTGGTCCCATGAAGGCCCTTAGTAACGCCTACCCTGACTGGGCTGGAGGGTACCTGGGTTCATGCTGTGTCCTGGGGGCCATGGAGAGAGGCAGAGACATGGCAGAGAACAACCAACCTTGGGGAAGAGCCCTGTGGGTGTGGGCTGCAGCATAACCTTGAGGAGCATACCCCTCCTTCTCTAAAGACCAAAGGCCAAAGGCGGGGGTGGGGGTGGGGTGGGGGTTGCCAGAGATAGCAGGGTGAGGAAGATGCCCTTGACTGTGAGCCTCACTCTCACCATGAGCTCAGGCTGGCCAGGGGCCAGTGCTCTGCCTGAGGGTGGCCGCCCACTTCTCCCCCACAAACTTGTGCCTAAAAGATCCCTGGCACAGACACCCAGCCCCCCACAGCTTCTCCTGGGGCAGTCTCAATGGAACAGCTTCAGGTAGGAATTATGAGGGAAATTACACCAAAGGCTCTGGACTGACTTTCAGGGAATGAGGAGGAAGAGATGCTCATTCCTTGAAGCAGTCACATCTCATGGGTGAGGCATGAAATGACAACAGATTCAGCCAGGGCCATAGGTGACTATCAGCCCCTGTTTTAGAGACAAGGGCATGGGGGATCTGGGGGCCTAGGCACCAGGTGTGGTCAGGCTTCAGAAACCTAGGAAGGGCATTGGGTTGGACATAGCCTATGGGATGGCTACAGCCAGGCAGAAGTCTGAGTGGAAGATGCCTGCTTAGAAAACAGCCTAAGCAGCCAAACTCTGAGCTCAGACCCAGGGTGTTGGCTGGGGATGGGGAAGTGCTGGGGTGGACCAGCTGGGGAGGGCTCCTGCACCCACCTCTAGGACATTAGGGATGATGTCATTCTCACACTGCTGCAGAAACCGGTCCTTGTCAAAGGCTGGGTCTACCCGGAGGATCTCCGTGAGCACCTCTGACATCTCTGTCTTGGAGAACAGGCCCCCTGCAGGGAGCATAGCCAGGAGTGGGTTGAGGATTCAGGACTCTCCCTATGGCCACCATGGGAAGTCCTGGGGCAGTTCACTCACCCAGCAAGTCGGTGACCTTGTCTGTTAGGGCCCGGGATGCCCGGATGAGCACATTGTCACTCTCATCATATTTCATCTTCATCTCAAAGAACCCTGCAGGGGAGGGACAGGGCCTAGAGGAGAGCTCCTTCCAGATACCCCTCTGCCACAGCTTTCGGAGGCTCCCTGCAGGATCCACCCCTGGTGCAGGTTGGAGCAGGGAGGGGATCTCTGTAAGCCTGCCCACCTACCTGGCGAGGCTGCGGAGACCCCTCAGCAGTGGCCCTAGCGGGGCTGTGTAAATTACAGGGCGCCACCCCCTCAGGCTGTTGCTTCCACTACAAAGGAAACATAGGCCTCTAGCAGTCCTCACAGGACAAGGGATGAGGGCGTATGGCACGATGGCTTTCCCTGCCAGCACCGGGGAATATGCACACCCAGCCAAAAGCAAACTTCAGCCCTGACACCTGCCATGGGACAGGATGGCCGTAGCCTCTATCAGCACCAGGGTTCCTGGGGCTTGACTCTTCTTGTAAAGGAGCCATTACCTAGTCTCCTGACAGAATGTACAGCTGTGTGATCGGGGGACCACTCTGAGTCCTATGTTCTCTTCTGCAAAATGGCTACCTGTCTTGTGCCCAGTTTGGAGCGGGAGGCCCTGCAGCCAGGCAATTCCCTGGGACCCACGTGGGTGGTCATGGGCCCTGGACACATCGCCACTCACGGTTGAACACCACGTTGTTGTCCTTGAAGTCCTTCCACTGCTGGTACCACTTGGAGTCCTTGTGTAGCACAACCCCCAGGGCCTCCCTGGGGAAAAGGACAGGAGGGCTGGCATAAGCAGCAGCCCTGGAGCCCCCTAGCCCAGGGCCCTGTGCCCTCCCATGATTGTGGGGAGGGGTATATGGGGACGGACAGGGACACAACCCCAGGCTCAGGGTTTGCCATAATGACTCGCCCTCATCTTGGGCTCCTGCCTTCTCTCTCCCTTTTTTTCCTCAAATTCTCTGAAGGAAGCCAGGAACCTCAAGCAGAAAGCAAACTTGAAAAACTGACTTGGGGAGGAGCCTTGGGTAGGCCCCTGCAGACAGATAGCAGTATAGGGTGCTGGAAAAGGTGAGCTGGGACCTACTCATTGGGCTCAAACACTTTTTCTTCCTTGAATTTCTCTCCTGCAAATTCCGTCCGCTTCCGGAGTCGCTGGGGCCTGCGGTAGGGCCCAACCTGCCCCAGGACACTGTCGTCTATCTCTTTCTTCACAGACTCCACCCCCTGCCAGGGAAGCAGAGGAGTTTCGCATGGGTGCCCCGGTCTGGACACCCTGAGCCACACACTCGAGGACGGACCAGGGCTCACCTGGGAGAGGGCTTTGAAGGCTGCTGTCCTGCCAAGCTTCTCCCCGCCCTTGGAGACGGACTCTGCCGACTGTTTGGCTGTTTTGGCTGCTCCCTCCACACCCTCCTTGATTTTTTGGGCAAGGTCACTTTTACTGACTTCATCAAGGCTCTGAGACAGACAGATGCAGAGGGGGTAGGTGGGTGTAATGGCACAGCATCCCTGTACCGTGGTCTGGTGGAAAGAATTTCCCAGGAGCCAGATCCTCCCAAAGGGCCCACATAGGCCTCTGGGGTTCCTCCAGGAACCCCAAAACTCAGCCACACACCCTCTAAGAATACCACCCATGGCTCCAGGCAAGAT
Organism: Loris lydekkerianus; assembly: GCA_963574355.1. Lineage (NCBI taxonomy): Eukaryota > Metazoa > Chordata > Mammalia > Primates > Lorisidae > Loris > Loris lydekkerianus. The sequence continues at coordinate 36,028 of CAUYPK010141849.1, read as the reverse complement.
GCTGACTCAACCGGCCTCTCCCCAAAGTAGGCAGGAGTCCTCTGGGAACTCAGGAATTGCCCTGAACAAAGAGTCATCCTAGGGAAGGCAGCCCAGGGTGAGAGGGTATGCCCAGCACCCTACAAAGCTAAACAAAAACAGAGGCAACACAAAGTATGCCCACCCAGAAGATCTAACTCCTACCTCCACCCTCAGCTGGGGTGAAAGTGACCCCCCTCCTTCCATTTTTAGGCAAGAATAAAAATTCTTTCTCCTCTAGGCCACAGTACCTCTAGGCCTCTAGTACCACATGCTCAGCCAACTTAAGGGGTCAACTGTCACATAAATGGACAGTGGTCTGACCGCATCCCCTTTCCTGCCTTTGAACCCCAGAAGCCTCTAAAGGTGTCCTCAGGGTGGGTCTCCCTCCAATACCTCCCTCCAAGGCCATCCCAGCAGCCAAATCATCTCTTGGCAGCAGACAACTCTTCCAGCAGCCTCCATTGTGCAGGCTGTGGGGAGTGGCAGTCAAGGGGCCTCAATGGCCCCAAAGGCTCCCAGTGGGGGCTGGACCATCACCTCCTTCACGGTGCCTGTCAGCTCCCCCAGCTTCCTTCGTATCACTTCACTGGTCCGAACGGTTTCCGACTCAATGGTTTTCTAAGGTGGAGAATGTTATTTATTTTTTTTCTTTTTTGAGATTTCTCTTACACTACAGGTTCCAAGGAGCGTTTTCTCAGCACTTCCTCTTCCCCATGCCTGCCAGCCAATCCCCCCTGGGCAGGACCCACATAGTAGTTCAGGGCAAGGGAGTAAGTTAGGGACACTCAGATGGAAAAATGCCTTGCCCATGGCTAGGTAGGGGCCAACAGGATAAAAAGCCAAAGGATCTGAAGCAAGTGCCCACATTTCTAAGGCTCAAGCTCATGGATAACATACAGACACAGTACCTCCCTCCCAGGGCCCTTACAAACAAAGGAGGCCCATTCCCACCATCTAGTGCTTGGCAGCTCCTCAAGACAAGGCAGCAGCAGTAAATGAGTAAGATACCAGCACCATCCCTCAGTTTCCACCCCTCTTCATGTGCAGAGCCACAGCCAGGAGCTCTCAGGAGCAGTACATCTCAAAGCTAGCACACACGGGTCACCTGGGGACCCATGACAACACAGGGTCCGGAGGGTGTGAGATCCTGCATTTCCCACTCCAGAAGCTGGTGCTGCTGACCTGACCACCACACTTTGAGCTACAGAGAACACTACCCAGTCTCATGGCAGAACTGAAAAGGCCTGGTGAGTCAATCATATTCCCTGGTTCCCTCTCATCAGTGCAGTGATCTCACCTCCCTTGAGCCGCCCCACCCCTAAGGCTCAGGCCCCTGGAGCTAAGCCCTGAGTGGGCTCAAAGGGATGTCAGCTGAGAGAGATCAAGACAAAGGGACTCACGTATTTCCTTCTGGCTTCCTGGAGTGCATCTGACTCTTCCAGTTTTCTGGCCTCATCTCGAAATTTTTTAATACTTTCTTTCATTTCTTTGTTTTTGGCTAATTCTTGTTTGATATTATCTAGTAAGCCAGACAGAAAGCCTTTTCTATTTCCAGAAGAATATGATTTGGACTAGAAAGAATATGAAAGAAAAAATTACAAAGCAGACTGGAAAAACATACGCTAAAATGTCCCCACAGATGAGGAGTTTTTAAAATTTTCTCCTTTCTGGCAAGCACTGTGGCTCACACCTGTAATCCTAGCACTCTGGGAGGCTGAGGCGGAAGGCACTTAAGCTCAGGAATTTGAGACCAGCCTAAGCAAGAGCAAGAGACCCCATCTCTACTAAAATTAGAAAAACTTGCCAGGCATTATGGCTGGTGCCTGTAATCCCAGCTACCTGGGAGGCTGAAGCAGGAGTTTAGGTTGCTGTGAGCTAGGGTGACACTAAGGCACTCCAGCCTGGGCAAGAATGAGACTCTGTCTAAAAAAAAAAATTATTTTTTCTCCTTTCTGTTGATAATAGGCAGGAGTCCTCTTTAACAATTATTAGCTATCTCTCTTATAATAATAATAACAATAAGCTAGGCACAGTGGCTGTCTGTAATCCCAGCACTTTGGGAAAATGGAGGGTCACTTGAGCCCAGAAGTTCAGAGCCGCAGTGAACTATGATTATACCACTGCACTCCAGCCTGGGCAACAGAGTGAGACAGTGTCTCAAAAATAAAAAGGCTCAGCACCTACAGCACAGTGTTTATGGTGCCAACCACATGCACCAAGGGTGGTGGGTTCGAACCCAGCCTTGGCCAACTAAACAATGACAAATGCAAAAAAAATAGCCAGGCATTGTGGCAGGCACCGTACTTGGGAGGCTGAGGCAAGAGCATCGCTTAAGCCCAAGAATTTGAGGTTGCTATGAGCTGTGATGCCAGAGTATTCTACCCAGGGTGACATAGGAGAGACTCTGTCTCAAAAAATAGAAAGAAAAAAAAAAGAGAAAGTTCCTATCCTTGGAAAAAACCAACATACCCAGAGGCAGACCCTAGGGAGATTGGGGATAAACATCTAGGGCTCAGCTCCAGATACAAGAGCCACTGCTGTACACAGCTCCAAGACAGAGGCTTCCAAGTCAAGCAGAGCTAGATTTAAATCCCTGCTTGGCCATGTGCATAATTAAGAAGAGTGGGCTCAAAGAAAAACAACTTAAGGAGCCATTGTAAGACAGTCAAGTTAGTGAAAAGTCGCCTGTGGTGACTTTCCCCTAAGTATATTGGGTATACCAAATTTGGGGCAACTGCTCCCTGACCCACAATAAGCCACAAGGGAAAGCTGCACCAAGCCTGTGGAGTCTTATGTACTGCTCCACAGAAGGGGTGGCTGCGCCACCTGCCAGCAGCCCACAGTCCCCTTCGGATGCCACCATTTCTCTGGGGGAAGCCCAGGTTCTAAGACCATCGAGGGTCACACCACCATACAGCAACCCTTTCTTTTTTTTTTTTTTTCCCAGCTTTTGGCCAGGGCTAGGTTTGAACCTGCCACCTCTGGCATATGGGACCAGCACCCTACTCTGTTGAGCCACAGACACTGCCCCCAGCAGCCCTTTCTTAACCCACACCCCAGGGCTGCACACCATAGGTGCAGGGGACTGGACAACTTAAGGGAAAGCATTGCAGGCAGAGCCCATCCAACACCCAGACTGGACAACTTAAGGGAAAGCATTGCAGGCAGAGCCCATCCCACACCCATCATGGCCCCAGGGCAGAATCAGGGAAATAATTAACCACTTATGGCAAGAAGGCAACTGAGCTGGCTGCAGGGAAAGAAGGCATGGGGGCTGTCTAAGTATGCAGGTTTAAAGAAGGGAGTCAGGTTTCAGGCTTCCCTCCTCATGGTAGTGAGATACCAAGAGAAGCATGGTTGAGAGGAGTGACCAGAAGAAACTGAGGCCCAAACACAATCGGGTGATTCTGTGTCAATGCCTACAGGGCTATCTCCCAGAAAAGGGAATAGCCATGCTTGCCAAGGGATCCACAGGCAGAAGCCACAGGGAGGTAGAATTCACCTATCCCTCCCTTCTGTGAATAAGGTCTGACTTTTCAAACCTCTCCTGTGTCTGTTTGCCTGTGTGTCCTTTGTCACTTACCAGTGGCAGTTCTCTACCTGGCCGGCCTATCTGATAGGTCGAACCACGGGGTAGGTTGTGGCTGGAAAGAAACTGGATTCCACTGCCGAGAGATCCCTGATTGGGGCAAAGAAAAGAAAAACCCACTCAAACAAGACGCATACTGAGAAATAAGCAGACCACAACACAAAAGCAGGGGGCGGCTGGGTGAGTTATCTCATGCCTCTAATCCCATGGCTCTTTAGGAGGCCAAGGCAGGAAGATCACTTGAGTTCAAGAGTTTGAGATCAGCCTGGGCAACATGGTGAAACCCCATCTCTACAAAAGTTAGGGGCGCTTGGTGATGCGCACCTGTAGTCCCAGCTACTTGAGAGGCTGAGGGGGAGGATCACTTGAGCCCAAGACTTTGAGGCTGCAGGCAGCTATGATCATGCCAATGCACTCCACCCTGGGTGACAGAGTAAGACTCTGTCTCTAAAAGAAAAAAAAAAAAAAAAGCAGGGGTCACCTGCAACTCATTCATCAATTTTTATAACATGTCTGCTGCATGCTGGGCACTCTGCAATCTTCCTAAAGTCTGAGAAGCCAGTAGAATCTGGTAGAAAGAGAAAATGCTATGTCTACACTTCCAGGGCCTATTATCTACCCTCCTGCCTCTGAAACTACAGGAAAACCACTGGGTCTTAGGAAATGCCAAACTATAGGGAAAGAAGACTAAATATACCAGTAAAATTTAACTCCAAAGACTAGAGGCTTGGACTTTCAGAGACAAACACCAATAACTTATTGCCCCAGCAACACCCCTGGGGTAAATCTGCAATGTTCCACCAAAGGGCTGGGCTGCAAACAGCAATTTAGGAGAGTCACTGTGGAAAAAGACACAGCAAACTTCATATGAAAGGTACTTTTTTCTCCTACTAAATGACAAAATTGAAGCTCTACACAAGTCCTGTTCAACTCTGTACACTGGCATCCAGCACTGAGCATGACACTTTGATGTCCAATGGCCCAACAGAACCATTCTTCCATTTCCACATATCCTGAGCCTTTCTTCTCTGTTCCCTGCCTCCTAAGCTCTGGGATCCCTAAACAAGATTCCAAACTTACACAAGTGCCACCATCTTTTTTATAGTTACTTGAGGATAATTCTTGGGAGTGGAACTTGTTTTACTTCAATATTTACGTACACCCATTGATTAGAGAACCAGTGACTTCTGAAATAGAAATGGGCCACTATCAAACCTGGGAGAGAAATCTCAAGCTAAGTTTGGTTCCCTCTCAGTCTTGTGCCCAAATACGAACATATATAAATTTAGCCTCTTAACTCTAACTCAAAAGACTGAGGGAAAAAAAAAAATCATCCTAAATTAAAGTCAACTTCTTCGCTGGGCAAGATGGCTCACACCTGTAATCCCAGCACTTGGGAGGCCGAGGTGGGTGGATAGCTTGATCTCAGGATTTCAAGACCAGCCTGAGCAAGAGCGAGAGCCTGTCTCTAAAAAAAATAGCCTGGCGTTGTGGCGGGAGCCTGTTGTCCCAGCTACTTGGGAGGCTGAGGCAAGAGAATCGCTTAAGCTCAAGAGTTGGAGGTTGCTGTGAGCTGTGACACCATTGCACTCCACCGAGGGCGATATAGTGAGGCTGTTTCAAATAAAGGGGGGGCGGGCAGCGCCTGTGGCTCAAGAAGTAGGGTGCTGGTCCCACATGCAGGAGGTGGTGGGTTAAAACCCGGTCCCGGCAAAAAACAAACAAACAAACAAACAAACAAAAGAAAAACACATCTTTGTCCCGACATTCTGCGTCCAATGGGGTATTTTCCTTCCAAGACAGTTTGGCTCTGGATTCAAACTAAGCTTTGGACCAACTTTGGGACTGTGAACAGGCTGCTTAACTTTTCTGAGCTAGCTTCCGATTTCCTAATCTAATGAAATAAGGACAAGCAGCAGCAATATGAAGTACTAATTTCTGGGTGCGCGTTAAACGCTTTGACTCCCACCGCCCTATAAACCCAAGAGCCCTAGCTCTTAGCCAGTGTGAGGACCACCCCCCGCACTTTCACAGTGAACATTAGAAGCAGTGATACAGGAAATGTCCTCGATAGAGGACTGGGTATTTAAACACAAGTTGCGAATGTACAAATTTTTGCCTTCCTCTCGCTGCAGCCCCGGCCACCTGGTACTCCCCCGTACACGTGGGGGAGTATGATCAGGAAGCCAGGGGTGATCGGGTCCCCCCTAGGCTCCGCACATAGCCGTCCCCCGCCCGGTGCGCTCGGTCCCCTCCCTCAGGCCTCGCTCTGTGGCCCTTGCACCAGCTTCGGCTGAGCAACGACCCAACCCCAAGCTTTCCGCGGAGCCCAGGGGAGGGCCGCTGGCGCCAGGGGCCTGAGAAAAAGGGGACCCTAGAAGCCGCAAGCTCAGAGCCCTCTAAAACGGCCCTGCCAGCTCCACACGTCCGCTCACCCGCGGACAGCGGCACCAGCTACCGCGCAGCGCTGCCACCGCCATGTTGGAAGGTTCCGTATGACCTTCTCGCGTCGCCGCCCGATGCGTCATCCGCCGCGTCTGCGGGGCGCACCTCTGATTTGAGAAATGACCGCCTACGGGGCGGTGTCTCGGAGAAAGAGAGGTCTCTGATTTAGATTGTGTCCTGAGGGGGCGGGGAATTCTTAGACAGAGTGGCCTCTGATAGGGCTGGGTTTTGAGAGAGCCGGGCCTGTGGCTGGATGTGGCTCCCGGGGCGTGCACTCCTGTGAGGCTCAGATCTGCGGTTCGGCAAGACTACGAGGGCGTGGATTCAGCCGGAAGCGGTGATTCTCCCTGCAGATCGCGCAGGTGACTGGAGCTACGGGCCAGTGGATTGAGCGACCACAGGACAGATTCAGTTGGATTGTGACTGGCGTACCAGCCCAGGAGTGATTGATTCTGGCTCACCCTGACAGTGACTGACAGACCAGCAAGTTGAGTTGCTCCAAGAATGAAGGAGCCCCACTCACGTACACAACTTTGGGAAGATGCCTATTGGTTTTGGCCCAGAACAGGAAGGGGAAGCGGAGACCAGGCTGATTTTATTCCAGTCCCCCATCGATTTAGTGTGGATTGACACACCTTTACCTGAGGAAGCCCAGGCCTTTTTCATTCCAGCACCCCAGATGCTATTTTTCATTTGGAGAACGCCGCCATTAAGTGGCGGTAGTTTACATGACCGTACAGTTGAGGCTGGGGAGAGGAGTGCTGGACCCTAATGTATGTTGCTATTGTCCTGTTGAACGCTTTTGCATTATTGACCTGTGATATGGGTATGTAGGACTTCATTCCTTGAAAGGGAGGTAGTTTGGTACGGGGAAACAAGCTTTGCCTGGCTTCAGGGCTGGACAGATGTGTTCCCTCAGGAGCTTCACCTCAATGTGGAAGTAAGGGATTGAGGGCTTCTTCTCCACCTTAGTGTGGGATGTTTTTACTGCCAGAGGAGCAAACTAGTTAAGCAGCTGAGGTACACAGGTTTATTGCTGAGACAAAGATCTGGGCTAGAAATCCAGACGTTTAGTTTAGTTGAAACCACAGGGTTGGACAGGGCACCCGGGAATACCGTGTCATATGGTCATATCAAAGACCCAAAGAAAAAGTAAGGGAGGAAGAGCCTGGGAAGACTGTTGAACAGGTAGGAATAGGACCTGGAGGGCCTTGAAGAAGGCAGGTGGAATGTTACAAAGTTCAGGCAAGGCCAGAAGTGTATCCACTGTCTTTTGCATTTTGCAATGTGGAGGTCATTGGTGAGATGAGCAAGGATGGTTTGGGCTGAATGGCAAATATGACAGATTTCAGTGTGTTGAGATTTTTTTTTTACAGAGGTGTGCTGGAGCCAGCTTGTAATTACTTGTGGGAGTCAGCTGGCAGACTTTCAAGAATTTTGAAGCCAGTTGTTAAACATAACCAACATGTAACAATTAATTGTACAAACTTATGATCAAATGGACCATGATAAAACAATGGTAATAAATACCCCAAATTCATCACTCCTAATTATTTTACTATATATATTTTTTAAACATTTTCTCTTTTTCTTTTCTTTCTTTTTTTTTTTTTTCTTTTATTTATTTATTTATTTATTTTTTGTAGTTTTTTTGGCCAGGGTTGGGTTTGAACCCACCACCTCCGGCCTATGAGGCTGCCGCCCTACTCCGTTGAGCCACAGGTGCTGCCCTATTTTACTATATTAGTATTATCTGTGCTCTTGTATTTACCTACATAGTATCTGCATACTGGAAATAGTACCGTTTGTGAGACACTCCCTGTATTACATTAGTAGTTAGAAATCAGTCACAGTGGGAGTATTTACACCACAGGTATTGGCAAACACTATCAGAAGCTTTTGGGTTTGTTTGTGTATTTATTAGGTCAGTTATTAAACATTTAATGAGAATAGCAGTGGTTGAGAACATAGGGACAGTGAACATAGGACAGCTTCCAAGGAATCTTTGCTGTGCACAGAAGGTGAAATGGTGACAGCTGGAAGAACATATGGGAAGGAGTGAGTGTGCTTTGTTTTCTCCAACTTTTATTTTGTAAAATTTCAAAGCTAGGAGAAAAAATTCTGAGAATAATACAGTAGAACTCTGTAAGTTGACCACCCAAGGGACTGTAACAAATTGCTCAACATATGGAGTTGGTTAACATGAGGAACTAGGCCTGTTGTACATACAGTGTATGTCCAGTCTATGAAAATTAGGTCAACTTAAGAGGATGGTCAGTGTAGGGAGGTGGTCAGCAATGGAGGTTCTGCTGTGTAATGAACACTCACTGTCTATCTAGATTCATATAAATTCGCTTGCTTTAACATTCTCTCTTTTTCTACCTGTATATACAGTCATGCATCACTTAACAACTTTCTGAGAAATGCATCCCTAGGTGACTTTGCCATTGTGTGACCATCATATAAATCTAAAAGGTACAGCCTATAGCCGATGACACACCTAGGGTATGTGAACTAGCCTATGCTCCTAGGATACAGGCCTGTACAACATGTTACTGTACTGAATATGATAGGCAACCAGAATGGGAAGTACTCATGTATCTAAACATATCTAAATGTAGAAAAGATGCTGTAAAAATACAGTGTAATAATGTTATGGGACCACCACTGTATATGCAGTCAGTAGTTACAAAAACGTCATTATGGGCCAGATGTGGTGTCTCATGCTTGTAATCTCAGCAATTGGGGAGGCAAGAGCATTACACGAATCCAGGAGTTTGAGACTAGCCTAAACAACATAGCAGGAGCCTCTCTTTATAAAAAACTTTTCTTCTTTTTTTGAGACAGTACCTCTCTCTCTCTCTCTCTCTCTCTCTTTCTTTCTTTTTCTCTCTTCCCCATCCCCCTGGCTGGACTGCATAGCTCATTACAACCTCAAACTCCTGGGCTCAAGTAATCCTCCTCCCTCAGACTCAAGTAGCTGGGACTATAGGTATCCCATCATGTCTGGCTAATTTATATATATATTTTAAGAGACAGGATCTTGCTATGTTGCCCAGGCTGGTCTTGAACTCCTATGTTCAAGCAATCCTCCCACTTTTGTCTCCCAAAGTGCTGGGATTAGAGATGTGAGTCACCACGCCAGCTCTATTTTCTCTTTATAGGCTTTAAAAATTCTAAAATCTAATCATTTGTTGCATTTGCTTGTCATGTCTCCTGTAGTCAGCTATAACCTGGAAAAGTCTCCTAGATTTGTGTGTGTGTGTGTCTTTCATGAGCATGACAACTGAAAAAAATCTGTCTTTTTGTAAAAGATGTTCCACAATCTGAATTGGAATGATTAATTCATCACGATGAAGTTCCAAGAACATTCCATAGGTATGTGTATTTCCCAGTGTGTCCCAACTGGAGGTCTAGAACATAAGCTTGTCCCACTCTAGGTGATATTAAGTTCAATGGCTTGGTTAAAAGTTGATCCTTTTTAGGGTGGCACCTGTGGCTCAAAGGCAGGGTGCCGGCCCCATATGCCAGCCCTGGCCAAAAACTGCAAAAAAAAAAAGTTGGTCCTTTTTAGCAGGAGAAGTCTGGGTGTGTTTATATGAGGGAGTAGAAGATCTGAGAAGGGGTCAGCCCTGAATCTAGGAAAGACACCTCTTTGTCTAGGAGGATATGCAGAGAGGAGATAGCAGTGGCTGGGAAGTCTGCTCTTAGCCAGACAGCACATGGAAAGAGTGTCCTTTTGAGCATTGCTCCAGCCTGGAGTGGGTAGAGAACCTTGTCTCTGCAGTCCCAGCCTGGTCCCCCAGTGGGAAGTGGCAGGGCTAGGGACTGATATAGCCAGGAGGATGCTCTCCCTGGAACCTCAGGCAATCACTTCCAGGTCTTCATGTCCTTCACCCATCTGTGAATCCCTTGGGAATCTGACAGCTGTCATGTCCTGAGATGGATAGGCCAGTGTCTGGCACATAGGTGGTCACAATGAATGAATAAATGAAAGAGCTCCTGAGGGACCTCATGTGAAATCTCTTGGATGTGGCAGACCTTATTTATAGCACAGCTTCCAACTGTTTCTTACTGGGTGGGGACAGGGGCCAGTGGTATCAATACTAGTTAATGAATTTATTAGCACTGTCCAGGTACCAGGTACATCACCTCACTTAAATCTATATACCGTATGTACCTCATCTCACTTAAATCTTTAATCTTCAATGGTTAGGATGTAATTTTTCTGTTTCTGCATAAAAATCACCACAAACTTAGGGCTAAAAACAACACCCATTTGTCATCTCCCAGTTCTGTAGATGAGAAGATTGGCTGGGTGCTTGCCTTGGCAGCACATACACTGAAATTGGAACATGAGCAAAAAGATTAGCCTGGTGCCTGGGCAAGGATGGCATGCAAATTTGTCAAGCCTTAGAGATTTTTACAACAATGTATATGTGGTTAATACTGTATCAAACACTTAGCAATTTGTGAAAAGGGTAGATTTCATGTTTTTTACCATAACTAAAAAAAAAAAAAAGGAGTCATTCTGAACTGAGTTCAAGGTCAGAATCAAAATAAACCCAGGCTAGGTTCAAAACCAACCCATCATGTGGCCCTGTGGCTCAAAGGAGTAAGGCGCCAGCCCCATATGCTGGAGGTGCTGGGTTCAAACCCAGCCCCAGCCAAGAACTGCAAAAAAAAAAAAAAAAAAAAACAAGAACAACAAAACCAACCCATCTAGGGAAGAATCTGCTTCAAGGTCATTCAGGTTGCTGGCAAAACAAGTTTCTTGCAGCTGTTGAGCTGATGACCAGTTTCCTTACTGCTTGTCAGCTGGGGACTCTTTGCTCCTTGAGGCTGCTTGAGTTCCTCCTCACATGGCCCCTCCGTCTTCAAAGCCAGCGATACCACCTCTGTCTTCCTCATGCTTGGACTCTCTGACATGCCCTCTGCTGTTAGCCAGGGGAAAATGCTTTGCTTTTAAAGGTCTCTTAGAATTAGATTGTGCACACCCAGATAATCTTCCTTTTGTCACAGAATATAACCCTGGGAGTCTGGAGAGGGCTTGCTGTCTGCTTGGTGAGTGCCCTATCATTGCATGGTGGAAGGGGTGAACAAACTACCTTAGGTTTCTTTCATAAGAGCACTAATCTTGTGCATGAGGGCTGCATGTATGAAGTTTGAAGGAACACAGGCATTCAGACCATGACACATACTTGTAGTCTCAGCACTTTGAGAGGCTGAGGCAGGAGGATCACTTGAGGCCAAGAAATACAGCAAGACCTCATCTTTACAAAAAAGTTTAAAAATCAGCCAGGTATGGTGGCATGTGCCTGTTGCCCCAGCTACTTGGAAGGCTGAGAGGCAGGAGGATCACTTGAGCCCAGGTGTTTGGAACTCAAGTAAGCTATGTCATCAGTAAGCTATGATGACACTACGGCACCCTAGCTTGGGAAACAGAGCAAGACCCTATCTCTGAAAAAGAAAGGAGGATAAAACTGTCAAGGTGTCAAAACAAGACAAGTCTGAGAAACTATTGCCTAACAAGGTTGGCAACTAAATGTCATGCCAGATCTTGGGACAGAAAAAAAGATATTAGAGAGACATTGAAGAAATCTGAATAAAGTATAGATGCTAGTAAATTATAATGTGTCAGTATTGGTTCATTAATTGTAGTAAGTATACCACAATAATCTAAGATGTTACTAATAGGGGACATGAGTGGGGGGTATATGGGAACTCTTTATAGCTGCAGTCCCCCCCCCCCAGTACTGGTACTGGTCTGTGGCCTGTTGGGAACCAAGCCACGCATCAGGAGGTGAGCTGCAGGTGAGTGAGCTAAACTTTATCTGTATTTTCAGCCACTCCCCATCAGTCACATCATGGCCTGAGCTCTGCCTCCTATCAGATAATCAGAAGTATTAGAGCCTCATAGGAGTGGGAACCCTACTGTAAACTGCACATGTGAGGGGGTCTAGGCTGTGCCTCCTTCGGAGAATCAAAAGCCTGATGATCGGAGGTGGAAATGTAATGTGCTTGAATCATCCTCAAACCATCCCCTACTCCCTAGTCTGTGGAAAATTGTCTTCCTTAAAACCAGACCCTGGTGCCCAAAAGGCTGGGGACTGCTGCTGTATAGTATCTTTGTAATTTTTGTGTAAATTAATTTTTCTAAAATAGAAAGTTTAATTTTGTTTTTAAAAGCCTACTTATTTGTAAGGCAAACTTTGGTATCTATCTGAATGATTTATTTCATTAATCAGTGCTTTCACATATATCCTCTGTGTCATTCATTCTTTTCATACACTCAATTTGCCATTGGGGGATATTGAATTTTCTTGTGGCAGTTATGTTTCTTTCTTTTGTTTTTAGAGACAAAGTTTCACTATGTCCACCTTTGGTAGAGTGCCGTGGGGTTACAGCTCACAGCAACCTCCAACTCGTGGGTTTTATGTGATTCTCTGGCCTCAGCCTCCCAAGTAGCTGGGACTACAGGTGCCCACCACACCGCCCAGCGAATTGTTGTTGTAGTTGTCATTGTTGTTTAACAGGCCGGGGCCAGGATTGAACTCACCAGCTCCAGTGTATGTGGCCGGCACCCTAACCACTGAGCTACGAGCGCTAAGCCATCAATATCGTTTCTTTCCATTTCTTCTACTCCTAACATCATTTTTTCCCATTTTGTCATTATATTTTATAAAGCAAGTAAGTTTAATAATGCTCTGTCTCTGATTTTTATGGTAATGTGTATTATTATGTAATTGGGTTCTTCATTTTTTTGGCCTAAATGATTTTTTTATAATATGAATATTGCTGACAAAGTAATTTGAATAACAATAAGAGCTACGACTTATTGAGTATGCCAGGTACTTTAGGTGCTGGTTTAGTTAGCTCCTTTTTGGCTGCAAGGGAGATGGGCACCTAAACCACTCAGCTAGGCCTTGCAGGAAGACTGGTCGTTGAGCCTGCTGGAGACTGGTCATGCCTCCCGCATACCCTGAGACAGAGGAGCCTGTTGCCTCTAGTATCATGGTCTTCTCATTCCTATTCTCCCAACAACCCTCTCAATGGCTGTTATGGGCTCAACTGTGTCCTCCCAAAATTCATTTGTTGAAGTTCTAACTCCCAGAACCACTAAACACAGCTGTATTTGGAGACAGGTCCTTTAATGAGGTCATTAAGGTACAATGAGGCCATTAGGGTGGACCTTGATCCAAAGGACTGGGGGTCCTCATAAGAAGAGGAGGGATTAGGATACAGACACATAAAGAGGGACACCATGTGAGGGCACAAGGAGAAGGCAGCTCTCTGCATGCCAAGGAGAGAGGCCCGAGAAGGAACCGGCCCTGCTGACACCTGGTCTCAGACTTTTAGCCTCCAGAACTGTGAGGCAATACATTTTTGTTGTTTGAGCCACCAAGTCCGGGGTACTCTGTTATACCAGCCCTAGCAAACCAATATAACGGACTCTCTGTATCTTCCCTCTGGCTCACGGCTCCAGCCCACTCATGGCAGCTGCTGCCCACGGGCCTCTGCCATCTGTCTGCCTTCTGTTTGGCTTCCTCTCCACTTTTACGCCTTCAACTCAGCTGACTCTTCCATCTCCGGTGCTCCTTCTCTGGGTATAATTATAGCAGCTGGTGCTCGTCGCCCAACTCTTCTCTGCCAGATTGTCTGCTCAGCTCGAGGAAGCTGTTATCTCATTTAACACCATACGGACAACCCTAGGAAGTGGGGACTGTCACTAGCCCTCTTACACTGATGAGGTACCTAAAGCTTCCAGAGGGGAAGGAGGTGGCCCACAGCCACATGGCTGGTGTCAGAAAGAGAATCCGGGCTGGGCACAGAGGCTCACACCTGTAATCCCAGCACTTCAGGAGGTCAGGTGGTATGATCACTTGAGCTCAGGAATTCAAGACCAGCCTGAGCAAGAGTGAGACCCTGTCTCTCTTAAAAACAGAAAAATTAGCCAGGCTTTGTGGTGTGTGCCTTGTAGTCACAGCTACTCAGGAGGCAGAGGCAAGAGGATCCCAGGAGTTTGAGCCCAGGAGTTTGAGGTTGCAGTGAGCTATGATGATACCCCTGTACTCTAACCAGGACAAAAGAATAAGACCCTGTCTCAAAAAAAAAAAAAAGGAAAAAGGAAATCTGGGCCAGACACAGTGGCTCATACCTGTAATCTCAGCACTTTAGGAAGTCAAAGAGGGAGCATCACTTGAGACCAGGATTTCCTTCCTGGCCTCAAGTGATCCTCCCACCTGGGCCTCAGAAAGTGTTGGAATCACAGGTATGAGCCAGCATTTTCAGGTTGTTTTTTTTGTTGTTGTTGTTTTGTTTTGTTTTAAAATTTTTAAAATCACTGTGACAGTCTTTCCATTATTCAGTCACATTGTTTCTGTATCTGTAGTCTAATCTTGTGATGACACTGGGCTCACTTGGATAATCTAGTATCATCTCCCCATCTCAAGATCCTTAACTTAATCCCATCTGCAAAGCCTGTTCACTGTGTCAAGTCACATGTTCATGGGTTCCAGGGGCTTAGGGCCCACATGTCTTTGGGGGCCATTTATTCTGTCCACAATGACCAACTCAGTTCAGAATTCCACCTGCAACTTCTGTGCCCGTAGCTCAGTGGTTAGGGTGCCGGCCACATACACTGGCACTGGTGAGTTCAATCCTGGCCTGGGCCTGTTAAACAACAATGACAACTACAACAAAAAATAGCCAGGTGTGGCAGGCGCCTGTTGTCCCAGCTACTTAAGAGGCTGAGGCAAGAGAATCGCTTAAGCCCAGGAGTTGAAGGTTGCTGTGAGCTGTGATGCCACACCACTCTACCCAGGGCAATAGCTCGAGGCTCTGTCTCAAAAAAAAAAAAAAGAAAAGAAAAAGAAAAAATCTCCATGCTAGAGGGGCTTATATACAGGCTGGCATACAGTGGTGTCATCACATCTCACTGTAGCCTCAAACTCCTGGGCTCAAGTCATCCCCCTGCCTCACCCTCCCAAGTAGCTGGTACTACAGGTGAACACCACCAAGCCAGGATAATTTTTCTATTTTTTGTAGAAATGGCATCTTGCTCTTGCCCAGGCTGATCTTGAACTCTTTTGGCCTCCCTAAGTGCTAGGATGACAGGCCCCTGCACCCAGCCATCCACCACTTTTTGATGATGTGATGTATGTACTAGCATGATTTCTCATTGTTCTTGCTTGTGTGCCCTGCACTTTGCTCCAAACATGTAATGATGCTCACTTACTTCATGGATTACTCATTTCACCTCTAGAAAAATTCCTGAGCTTATCAATTGAAGGGGCAGATTGGAGGCAGTCCTTCTGCCTCCCAATTGACATCCTCTGTAACAATTTTCTTTTCTTTTTTTTTTTTTTAGAGACAGAGTCTCACTTTAACACCCTCGGTAGAGTGCTATGGCATCACAGCTCACAGCAACCTCCAACTCCTGGATTTAGGCAATTCTCCTGCCTCAGCCTCCCAATTAGCTGGGACTACAGGTGCCTGCCACAACATCCAGCTATTTTTTTGTTGTTGTTGTTGCAGTTTGGCCTGGGCTGGGTTTGAACCCACCACTCTCGGTATATGGGGCTGGTGCCCTACTCACTGAGCCACAGGCGCCGCCCTACAATTTTCCTTTCTTGACAATCCTTATAGTCTCAGTGATTGTTTTTCCTTTTTTTTTTTTTTTTTTTTTTTTTTTTTTAGAGACAGAGTCTCACTTTATTTTCCTCAGTAGAGTGCCATGGCGTTACAGCTCACAGCAACCTCCAACTCCTGGGCTAGGCGATGCCTCAGCCTCCCGAGTAGCTGGGACTATAGGTGTCCACCACAACACCTGGCTATTTTTTGTTGCAGTTTGGCTGGGGCCAGGCTTGAACCCATCACCCTCGGTACATGGGGCCAGCCCCCTACCCACTGAGCCACAGGCACCACCCTTGGTGGTTATCTTTCTATGTGGCAAGCAACTGAGCCTAGGAGGAAGAACCCTTTATGGGTTCATTAATAATTTCTCATCATGAGGCCAGGCAAATAAGGGTCACTCCCTTCCATCTGGCACTTGCTTCAAGGAGGACATTTAAAGAAGTATTGGGCAGGCCTGGCTGGAGGTTCTATCATGTTCTGCAATAGCAGGAGAAAGCCTATGGCATGGAGCAGATTCAGGAAGGCTAGAATGTGCTTCACTCAGTTTTGGGGGGTCCTGGGCCGTGAACCAGGCATTGATGGCCGAGCCCATGGTCATTTGGGAGGAGTGGGGGATGGACCTACATCCTGTTGCCACATTCAGGTTGGCAATGAATCTGCTCTTCTTTCATCACCAGGGGCACCAGAGTGAAGTCAAGAGTTAACAGTATTTGATTCTTGTGGCTTTTAGTTCACCCAGTTTGTTGGATGAATGAACAAATTCAAACTCAAGGATTTTGCTGGTCTCAATGGGTTCCCCTTGGTGTCACAGCTCATAGCAACCTCCAACTTTTGGGCTTAAGTGATTCTCTTGCGTCAGCCTCCCGATAGCTGGGAGTACAGGAGCCCACCACAACGCCCAGCTATTTTTTTGTTGTAGTTGTTGTTGTTTAGCTGGCCCAGGTTGGGTTCAAACCCACCAGCCTCGGTGTATGTGGTTGGCACCCTACCCGCTGAGCTAGCGGTGCCACCCTAATTACAAGTATTTTATCTTCACTATTTTCTAAGTACTCAAGACTGATTTTTTTTTTTTTTTTTTTTGAGACACAGTCTCACTATGTTGCTGTCTGTAGAGTGCTATGACGTCACAGTTCACAGCAACCTCAAACTCTTTTGGGCTTAAGCCATTCTCCTGCCTCAGTCTCCTGAGTAGCTGGGACCCCAGGTGGCCGCCACAACGCCCAGCTATTTTTTTGTTGTAGTTGTCATCGTTGTTTGGCAGGCCAGGGCCAGGTTTGAACCTGCTAGCCCTGGTATATGTGGCTGGCGCCCTAGCTGCTGAGCTACAGGTGCCGAGCCAAGACTAATTTTTTCTTTCTTTTCCTCCCTCCCTCTCTTCCTAAATCTTTTTCTCATTCATTCATTATTCATTCATTCAAGACAGGGTCTTCCCCTGGAGTGCAGTGGCATAACCACAGCTCACTGTAGCCTCCAACTCCTGGGCTCAGGCAATCCTCTCACTTCAGCGGCCCTGGTAGCTGGAACTACAGGTGCTGGCATCCTGCCTGGCTTTCAGATTCTTAATATCTTGATTTTTGACATGTTCCTTTCTTGGATTCTTTTTATTTATTCAGTTTTTGTCTCAACTTGACATGTCACAACGCAGCTGGTGTGCTCGTCACCCTGACCCACTGTCAGAGCACAGGCACCACTGCCACAGGCCATGTTGACACCCTTCCAATAGTGTATGCCTCCCACCAGCCTGGTCCAGTCAGTGAGGTGCATGCAAACGGCTCACGGACATGAAATTTGAGCTAAGAAAACGACAAAATGGGAAAGGTTGTAGGTGCAAGGCCAAGGCTTCGGCCTCTGAGGAATATAGATATCAGATCCCCGCACCCTGTGTAACCTTGACATTCAGGGTCCCTACTGCCTCCTCAGAAGACACATGAATCTTCTAGAGAACACCACACCTGCTGTCCTCAGAAAAGCCTGGCATACACCTACCCCTGCTTCCAGAGCATCTGCTCCTGCCATTTTTGTTCGAGGCCCATTTCAATTTATTTATTTATTTTTTTGAGATAGTCTCACTCCGTTGGTGTTGCCTAGGTTAGAATGCTGTGGCGTCATAGCTCACAGCAACCTCAAACTCTTGGGTTCAAGTGATCTGCCTGCCTCAGCCTCCTGAGTAGCTGAAAGTACAGGCGCTTGCCACCATGCCTGGCTACATTTTCTATTTTTATTTAATTTTTTTGGAGACAGAAGCTTACTATGTCACCCCTGATAGAATGCTATGGTGTCACAGCTCACAGCAACCTCAAACTCTTGGGCTTAAGCGATTCTCTTGCCTCAGCCTCCCAAGTAGCTTTGACTACAGGCACCCGCCACAATGCCCAGCTATTTTTTTCTTGTTGTAGCTGTCCTTGTTGTTGAGCAGCCTGGCCGGATTCGAATCCACCAGCCCCAGTGTCATGTAGCCAGTGCCCTAACCGTTGAGGTATGGGCGCTGAGCTAAGATTTTCTATTTTGAGTAGAGACAAGGTCTTGCTTGAACTCCTAAACTCAAGCAATCCTCCTGCCTTGGCCTCCCAGAGTGTCAGGATTACAGGCGTGAAACACCATGCCCGACCACAAGACTCATTTTGAAAACTTGCCCCGACTGTAGGGTCTTGAGCGTGCAGGGCCCGAGATGCTCCAGCTCTCTTTTAGACCCCTGTGGGTATTTCTCAGCTGCCCCGCACCCTTTATATCCAGTCAGATCATCTTTATCTATCATACCACCCATGTTTGGTGACAGCCCATCCAGCTATGTGCCTATGATGCAGCAGTTTTATTTATGTGGACCAAGGAGAAAGGTAACGTCACTGTAGCTGAGGCAGTGCCCTCCAAACCTGATTCCAGACTTTCCCACGGCCCCGACACCCTTGGTGGTCCTGGCACTTCCCCTGAGTGGCTCCAGGCCCATCGCAGGCCATCTCTAGGGCTTTGTTCTCTCCACTCCTTTATTGGCAGCCTGTGGCCCCCACAGATTAGGGGATGTGTGGATCACACTGGTGACCTTCAGGCCTCTCCCTCCATGAGGTCTGATGTGACACACAGGCACAGGTGCCTGTCGTGCCCACTGGCCCCCCTTTCCAACTTTCATTCCCATCCCTACCTCTTGTCCTGGGTCCCTTCAAGGGAACCTGGAAGGGACATTTCAGCAGCCTGAGCCCTGGTCCTCCACACAGTGCCTCTTTGAAGCTTTTTCCTCTCCTGAGACCCAGGCCCTCACTCCACAGACCCTCACAGCCACAGTACAATTTTTTTTTTTTTTTTTTTTTTAAGAGACATAGTCTTACTTTTTTGCCTTTGGTAGAGTACCGTGCTGTCACAGCTCACAGCAACCTCCAACTCTTGGGCTTAAGTGATTCTCTTGCCTAAGCCTCCCAAGTAGCTGGACAGGCGCCCACCACAATGCCTGGCTGTTTTAATTGCAATTTGGCTGGGGCTGGTTTTAAACCCGCCACCCTTGGTATATGAGGCCAGCATCCTAATCACTGAGCCACAGGTGCCGCACCACAGCACCATTCTCACTCTTAGGGCCCTGAGTCAAAATCCTTCTGAAATTCCTTAGTCCACAAGAAGCCCAAATTACCCTGAAAATCTCCACATTGGGTGTTAGGAAGAGAATACCTCTAACGAGGACCACCAGCAGCTGCCAGGAGGGAGCACAGGGGAGGACAGCATGCAGGCTGGCCTTGGGCTGGAGAGTTTAATGCTCTGCTGTTGGATTCTTGAAAATTTCAGTTGTCTTTGAACAAGAGTCAGATTCTACAGATCTGGTGGCAGGGTAAGGGGACCCTGAGGCTGAGGATGCTTGAGTGGGAAAGAGCCAGCCACCTTTCTCCTAGGAGGGGCATGAGGGAACATTTCCTTCATCACTCTGGGGCAGCCAAAAGACCTCTTGGGAGAGTTTGGGGCATGTGACTTTGGGCCCACGAGCTCCTTCCCATCCCTGGGGTCAGCCTCCTTTGTACCAACTCCCGGTCCCTGACTGAACCCCAAACTCAGGCTGCTCTATGCCAAACTAGTATATAAGAAAAAAGAAAAGTTATCACTGGTATGGCATCTGTTTGCCAACCTGCTGAGCGTCAGTGAAATGGGCACATGAACAATGGTATCACTTTTCTCACAGCTGTGCTGCTGACATAAAGTACTTTGTGAAGCAAAGAGCTCACAAAGCTATCAAGTCCCTTCTGGCCCAGTGCCACATCCCAAGAGGCCCCTCTCCTATCCTGCGCACCCCCAGCACCCCACCATATGAGGTGGAGGTCCCATCTGTTTCTTTCGCAGGAAGGCTGGAGGGGGCTGGTGAGAAGCTGCCTCCTTTACTGCTCAGGCCTTGCTTGAGAGTCTCCTGGGTTTCCAAATCCTGGGGTAAGGGGACTTGGACCAGAGGTGGAATGGGGGGTAAAGGAGCAGCCAGGTTTCATTAATGGATGTCTCATGCATACTACTCTCCTAAACCTTTTGCTTCTCGAGATGAGTTCCCGGACACTGGGAAGCTCATTAGAAACAGGCTCTCAGGCCCACCCAGACCTGCAGAAGCCTGATCTGCTTCTTAGTGAGGCTGCAGGGGAGGTGGACACAGACTCATCTGGCAGCACTGACACCCAGGCCCCCTTCCTTGAGTTCACAGGGTGAAAGGGCAGGAGATTCACTGGCCCCAGGATTCCCAGCTGGCTGCCCCTGGGGTCTCAGCCCTCCAGAGATACGCCTAGAGTAGCGTCTGGCTGGAGTGCAGCCCTTCTTCCACAGCCAGCGCTGGACATTCCAAGGCCTCCCCAACAGCCATAGGGCCATTTAGTCACGTCTGGAAGAGAAGGAGATGAACACTGAACAAAACATACACACAACAGAAAGAAAAACCAATGACTTGAACCGGCTACATAAATATATGCCTGAGAGGCTGGTCCATGGCTGTCTGCTGAGTCCTGGGAGCTGGGGGACTTGGAGGCTGATGCTGTCTGTGCCCAGCCCTGACCTGCTCCCTGGATTTGGAGCAGCTGGGATAAGCACTGATGCGGACTTGATCTCTCCTCATCTTCACAAGGGTACTGTGGGTAATATGGACCCATTTCACAGACAGGAAAACAAGACTCAGCCAGTGGCTTGCCTGTGTCACATGCTAGAGAATCCTCAGAGGAGGGAAGGCTATTCGGCCAGGGAGGGCAGAGGTGGGGAAGAGACCAACAGGCCACGCCCAGAGGCTGCAAGAGGATAGGCTGTTGGAGAGTGAGGAGAGAGGCTCTAGACAGGAGAGGAATGGTGATGGAGAGCCAGTCACAAAGCACACCCAGGCTGGGCCCAGCTGTCTACAGACTCCTACCTGTCCCAGGGCCAAGGCCACAGCTTGGCCCAGGCTTACCTAGGAAGGAGAAAGTCACCTGGTGTCTTACACAGCTGTGGGCTGCTCACGTATCATACATGATCACCCCTACACCGTCACATCGCAATGATCCCACTTCATTTATTACCAAAATATCACAGAATTCCAGTCATGGTTAACATACAGTGTTTAACACAAACCTGAAACCTGCAGAGAGAACTGAGTGTCCGGACCATCGAGTCGTTTGGAATCATAGGTCACACCCCCAACCGTACCACTCCGTATTTCAAAAATACGCTTTTGAGAGCTTTGGAAACTGAATTAAGATGTCTACACAGCTATGAACAATTGTTTAATAAAACTTTTCATGTTTCCATTACATGTAAATATATCAATTTGGCATCTCTATAAAAACTCTGAAAATGGTGCAAAAGTTTCATTCTCTTTGAGAAAGCCATTGACAAAAAATATTCACACTTCACTAAAATTTTGAAAAATGGTCTTCTTTCAAAGCTTCTTTATGAATCTGAAATCTTCTGGATTATCAAAACCTAGGTTTGCTTTTACCTCCTAAAACACTAAAGAACATTTATTCACAAGCATTAAAAAAAAAAAAAAAAAAAAGCAATGGGGAGATGGAGAATTGATAAGGGCTTTTTTCTGAAAATTTAAAAAGCTAGTTACATAAGCATCCTTAAAAGAACACAATGGGATTCATTTTATTGTTGACTTTTGGACAGCAGTGTCAGACTTTATTGAAAACAAACCCATGTAAAAACAAAGTTAAAATGAAAAATGGCACCTGAAAAATAAATTATTTTATATAAAACAAATCAATAACTTAAAACACACTAATATACAAAATGTCTAACCATCTACTGTACAACATGGGAATCCGCTGATCAAGCTTCCCCCTCCCCCAAAGCAAGTCACTGTAAACGGAACGTCACAAGGTGAAAGAGGTGGCCCCAACAGAAAAGCCTTCTCTTCTGGTGGAAGAAAAATACAGTCCTCTCAAAGTCTCTGTTAGCCTAACAGGCCCTTTCAGTGACTTACAAATTAAAAAATAAAAATAAAAATAAAGAATTTTTTTTGTAATGACCAAGAAAAAACTGAACTATGTCAAGGAAAGGTTGTGGCAAAGTATGATACAATCATTACAGGTGTGGGGGTGGGGGTGGGGAATCGAAAGGTTTGGAAATGAGAACCCTGACTGGGACCCAAGATTCAGATTCTCTGGCTAGTTAAGTAAGAATGTGCAGATTATCAATGCCCCTCAGCAGAAAGCTCTTGTGACTTCAGGGCTGTTTTGGCAAGTTCCTAAACAGGACCCGGCATCTCTCCTAAGGAGATACCCATGGGATCTCTCCTAAGGAGTTGTCTCGGGGTCCCAGAAGGTGAGGTAGGTCCTGGGAAGATGGAACGTGACTGAGGTCTTGGGTGGAGGACAGAGGCCCTTGTCATTTTATTCTTTCATCCAAACAGAAAGGCTGCAAAATGCACACAGAAAATCAGGTTGAATCTGATGTGAAATTGAACAGCTGAGTGATGGCAATTTCAACTTTCAAGTTTGATGCAGGACTGGGTGTCTTTTCAACACGTTAGAGACAAAAGGCCTTCATGTGGACCAGACCAGGGTTAAGTGAATTGCCACTAACTGTCCTTAGGTTTATCTGCTTCTCTGATCCCTTGATTGAGCCAGCCTTGGCTCCCCACAGCAGCACAGTTTCATCCCTGGATGCTGGGTCCCCAATACTAACGCCAAGTGCAGACTCTCAAAGATTAAGGCAGCTGCCCTTGGCAAGGGAAAGACTCACCTTCCAGGAGAAGGCAGAACCCACCCAGCACCTTCCATAGACAGGCCACCGAGGAAGCCGCCTTTCACACAGTCATGCAAGATGGTGGCCGTGGAAGAGACTGAGCACCCGGCAGGGAATCAGTCACAGAGCTGCGACTAGAGGCACGACCAGCACAGACTATGGCTGGGCATATTACATCAAAAATTAAGTAAGGGGAGAACCAAGGTGGGGGTGGGGATGGATAATTTAACTAGATGCAGGTTCACAACATCAGAGCTGCTTAGGGTTTAACTACCAGAGGAAGTTGCACAGGTCAAAGAGAATTCAATCAAAGCCTCTTTGGTATTTACCAAACCAAATTTTTGATAAACTAACATTATCTACTCTTAATGCTTTTCCATCGAAACCCCCAAATAAAGGGAGGGCACTCATTTTGCTAAATACAAATGACTATTCTACGTAAAAATGTTTAAGAAATTAGTTTTTTGGGTTGTTATACTTTAAAAAAGGGATTTTCCTTTTGTAAGCAAGGCTTGATGTAATGAGCTTTTACAAGCATAGGGCCAGAATCGAGTACCTGGATTGGAGTGAACACTGCTTTTCAGGAGTGACAGACATTTCAAAAGCTAAATCCTTTCACAAACTTGTTAAGTAAAACTCCCATAGAAATGCATTGGAATTTTTAGCTAGAAGGCTATTGGAACAGTGGAGACCACATAAAATGAATATTTTACCGAACTGAGAAACTTCACGTAATTTTCAAAGGCATCAGCATCTCCTTCTCATCTGTCCCAGCATTAGAATCAACAGGGTTCAAACAGAGGGAGGGGAGAAAGGAAGCTGAGGTGCTAGCTAGGAGCCCACCATCATTTTCACAGTTGAAGCATAAGGCAGAAAGAATTCTCTGTCAAACACTCTCTAAGGCAGGCAGAAATGTGTGGGAATGCTGAGACATGAGGGTAAATTTCAGAATCGGGAATCCCACCTTCACTCAGAAGATGCTGGCCTCAGTGACCCTGAAGGGCATTATTTTTCCAGGAAAACATTCTGGTCTGAGGGTGAAGAGTGCTCTGGGTGACAGAGCAGGCACCCTCTTTGTGTCAAATCCAGGCAAATGGGCATTGGTTTTAGGTTCCAGAGGGATGCCCCACAGGCTGGCTTTTACTGAGGATCTGGAACTTCTACTGGAGAAGGGAGATCCCCTGTGGCACTTGGCTGACTTTGATGAGACATGACCTGGGTGTGGATGGCAACATCCTCAATTTATGAGGATGACAGCCCCTCAGTGACGGGTCAGGGAGAGGGGACGAGGACAGTGGCCTCAAATCACCCAAGAGCTTCTGGAGACACTGACCTGTTCTGGAGATGGCTGTGCCTATGGCCCAATTTTCCACTTAAATAAATAGATAAATAAATAAATAAATAAATAGATAAATAATGCCGCCATTCCATGATATTGGTAACTAAAAAATAGCCTATCATTACATGTTTTAGTCTCATGTCAAGGTTAAAAACTGCTGGTACTAAGTTATCCTGTTTTTAATTCTCTCTGTACACAAGTTATTTATAAAAATCAGACCATAGTCCTGAAGAGCTTTGGGAGATGTGGCCCTGCCTACTGTATAGGCCTCTCTTGGACTCTTCCTACCAGCTCCCAATCTGAGAACCACTGATCTCTGACTGTGCGTTCCTGTCACAGATTCAGAAATGCTTTTTCTTGAGGCAAGTATTTGTTTTTTAAGATCTTATGAGTCCTCCCTGAATGCGGGGCGGTCTGTACCTTACCTAGCCAAAAAGAAAGAAAAGGTAAAATAAAAAACAAAACAAAATTCGAGCAAAACAAAATCAAATTTAATGGTCTTAAATGCAAAAGTAAAAACAAACAAAAAACACAAAAAAGCAAAAGAAAATTAACAGAACAGAACAACCCAAAATGTCAAGGCAGTTATGAAGAGAACGTTTGAGGGTTAATCTTTAAAACTACAAATCAAAGGTTTTTGTTAATAGATAACTGGCAAGAAGTTAAGTACTTTTCTGCTGAGTGTTCATCTGAAAGCAAAATTCCAAAACAAAATCCGACTAAAATAGAAAAAAAGTCTAGCGCTCACAAGAAGGGATGCGAGAAATACAATGCTCAAATGTTTATGTGTTATTAAAAAACAGCTATCTTATGCCTTCAAGCTATGTTAAAAGTTCTTGGAAACTGGAGAAATTATTGAGAACAGTATCCGATGTGTGGGGCACCGTGCATGCAATGTGTGGACAGAAATTCGGGATGTGAGTAGCAACACATCTTTAGGCGTGCCTGGAGCTTAGACCTGACTCTGGAATATACTGGAGTTTCCCTGAAACTCTTTGGTCCGTTCCCATTGGTGCCTGGGCTTACAAAATACACTGTGTCCTTTTCTGGAGGGCCTGGCCCGGCATGCAACCCCCCTCCCCGGTGGTGGCTCACAATGGACAGCCCGCTGCCACTCCCAGGACCACTCGGCAAAGCCTGAGGCTGAGCGAGCAGGAGGAGGCAACGGGACCTGCTTGGGAAAGCAACTTTCTGTCAACCAAAGCACAAATCGCTTAAAATGTTGAAGCGGTTGAGAAACACACACTCAGCATCTGTCTAACATCTTTAGATTAAAAACTAAAAACTAAAAGATCACTTTTTGTTTATCCAGTTTGTGGAGACATCAAATGAAACGAGTGTTAGACAGTCTTAGAAGTTAAAGCATGCTTCAGTTTCACCACCATCCAGAGGGACTGGTTAGTCAATGCAGTCTAGTTAGGTTTCTGTTTAATATATATCTTAAAGGAAATAACTTACGAAACGTAAAATTGGTCTAACATTGTGGGATTTCAAACATTTGAACATGTCAGTTGCATCCCAGAGTATAAAAACCTTCTCACTTCTCATTCAGACTAAGACAAACACTTGTGAAAATTGGCGCAAAATGAGTTGTACACTAACAAAAAAAGTTTGAACTTCTTCACTCTTAATTATCTATTCCGTACAAAAAAAGCATGAGCGAGTTATTTGTGGGACTTGTTGGTTTTGAAGGAAACCTGTAAGATTTTGTCCCCCAGGCGGTAGCCGTTCAGACTGGCTATGGCCATCGCAGCTTCTTCATAGTTTGTCATGGTCACAAAGCCAAACCCTTTGCACTTGTTGGTGTTGAAATCACGAATCACTTTCACATTGGTGACAGCGCCAAAGGGGCCAAACATCTGCCAGAGGATCCCCTCGTCGGCATCTTGGCCAAGGTTGTAGATGAAGATGCACCAGCCCGAAGAAGCGTTTCCTGGGACATTGACACCAGAAAGCCCACTCATGTGATCTACACCCATAGGGGAGAACCTAGTGGACAGAGAGCACAGTGTTCCAGTCAAGTTCAGCGCAGGCAGATGGCCACATGGAGGGGCTGCTGGGGACGAGGGACTACTTAGATACTTGCTCACACTGTTCACTAGACCCCTTCCCTATCTGTGTTTCTGCTGGAGGTGCTCAAGGCTGGGACACCCACATACATCAAAACCATGTGTTTTTTTTTTTTTTGAGACAGAGCCTCAAGCTGTCACCCTGGGTAGAGTGCCGTGGCATCACAGTGCACAGCAACCTCCAATTCCTGGGCTCAAGCGATTCTCCTGCCTCTGCCTCCCAAGTAGCTGGGACTACAGGCACCCACCACAATGCCCAGCTATTTTTTGGCTGCAGCCATTATTACTGTTTGGCGGGCCTGGGCTGGATTCAAACCCGCCAGCTCAGGTGTATGTGGCTGGCGCCTTAGCTGTTTTAGCCACAGCACCGAGCCAAAACCATGAATTTTTTTAAAAAAATAATTCAGTATGGAAGGGGTGAGACCCCCTGCTCCATAGGGACTCAACTCTGAGGTGCCCAGACAATGGCCTCACTGTGTGTGTGTGTATTGGTGGTGGGGGTGTCCTATGTAGTTGTTGCTACTTCCCACATTTTATTTCATCCCATTTGAGAGAGGGGGCGGGTCTCAATGTGTTGCCCAGGCTGGATTTGAATTCCTGGGCTAAAGCAATCTTTCTGCCTCGGGCTCCCCAGTAACTGGGCCTATAGACAGCCACTACACCTGGAAATTCCCCACATTTGAAGTGATGGATGCTTCTTCCAAGTCCTCCTTTGTAGCCAAAGCACTCTGCAGGTGCTTTTATATCTTTAGCTCTCCCTAGGAAAACTCTTTCCTTATACTCTGTGCATATGTCAGTGTATGCACACAGGTACCTGTCAGGTAGGGACAGGGAAGTTCTTTTCTTTTTCCAAATTTTGTGACTTCCCCACATCATGAAATCCTCCCCTTTCTGGGTTCACAGTTCTAGTTAGAGGACAGCCCTGCAAGTGGCCACTGTAGGGCTCAAGGAGAATTCCTCCCACAGCTCCAGGCAACTCTCTTATTATTGCTGGCTCCTAATCCCCACAAGGGCCAGCAGGTAAACATCTCAGGCTGGAACCTGTGGGGATGTGGGGTGGGGTGTGGAGGAAGGGGCAGCACCAGCAAGGTCACCAAACTTTTTTTTTTTTTTTTTTGAGACAAGAGTCTCACTATGTCACCCTTGGTAGAGTGCTATGGTGTCACAGCTCACAGCAACCTCAAACTCAGGCTCAAGTGATTCTCTTACCTCAGACTCCCAAGTAGCTAGGACTACAGGTGCCCACCATAATACTCAGCTATTTTTTTTTTTTTGAGACAGTCTCACTCTAGCTCAGGTGATCTGCCAGCCTGGGCCTCTCAGAGTGCTGGGATTATAGGTGTGAGCCACCAGGCCAGGCCATGGTCACCAAACTTAACCACGCACATGGGACCCTTTTTACAGCAACACTTTTTCTTTTCTTTCCTTTTTTTTTTTTTTGAGACAGAATCTCACTATGTCACCCTCAATAGACTGCTGTGATATCACAGCTCACAGCAACCCCAAACTCTTGGGCCTAAGCGATTCTCTTGCCTCAGCCTTCCAAGTAGCTAGGACTACTACAACGCCTGGCTATTTTCTTGTAGTTGTCATTGTTGTTTAGCAGGCCTGGGTTAGGTTTGAACCCGCCAGCCCCAGTGTATATGGCCGGCGCCCTAGCCGCTGAGCTATAGGCGCCAAGCCAGGAACACTTTTATTATTTACATCAAAAATAAGCCTTCTGGGTAGTGCCATAGCTCAGTGGGTAGGGCACCAGGCACATACACCCAGGGTTCAAATCTGGCCCGGGCCAGCTAAACAATGACAACCACAATTAAAAAATAGCTTGGTGTTGTGACAGGTGCCTGAAGTCCCAGCTACTTGGGAGGCTGAGGCAAGAGAATCACTTAAGCCCAGGAGTTGGAGGTTGCTGTGAGCTGTGACACCACAGCACCTCTACCCAGGGCAACATAGTGAGACTCTGTGTCAAAAAAAAAAAAGCCTTCTGAAAATGTGTGGCCATTTCAATGAAGACTAAGGTAGACAACAAAACTTCTGAAGCAGCACTGTCCCCTAGATGTTTTGCAAATTAAAAAATTAAAAGTCAGGTTGGGCATGCAGGGCCTCCAAAATGTAATCTCAGCACTCTGGGAGGATCACTGGATGCCAAGAGTTTGTTTATAGAGACCCTATCTCTATGAACAATTAAAAGAAAATTAGCTGGGTCTGATGGTGCCCTTGTAATTCCAAATACTCAGGAGGTTGAGGTGGAAGAGTGCTAGAGCCCAAAAGTTTGAGGCTTGTGATCACCTGGGCAAGAGAGCAAGACTGTATCTTTCTCTCTCTCAAAAAAAAAGGGAAAGGTTTTGGGGTCAATTAGGAACAATGTAGCATCTGTGAAGCTGCACAAAGCATTACCTACACCAAAATAAACCTGGGCTCAAGCTACGTGGCCCATCAGGAACAAGCCAGTGCCTTTAGGGGTAGACTCAACAGAGTGACCAGCCCCCAAGGTGCAGCTCCCTGGTCCATAATTATTTTCAATGCAGACATGGAGGATTCAAGATACAGTATTGGCCATGGGTTTAAAACATGAGAATAACCTTTAACAGCCCATACCAGGGCACTGGGTTGGTTAAAGGGCTCAGGTGGTTTCTGAGCAGTCCTAAGGGTGTCTGGAACAACTGTGACACCACAACATCAATGGCATGAAGTGGGAGGGGCACCCAGTTATATGTAGGACAATAAGTATTATTTTTTCTTTCTTTTTTTTTTTTTGTAGAGACAGAGTCTTACTTTACCGCCCTCGGTAGAGTGCCATGATGTCACAGGACTCACAGCAACCTCCAGCTCCTGGGCTTCCATGATTCTCCTGCCTCAGCCTCCTGAGCAGCTGGGACCACAGGCGCCCGTAATAATGCCCGGCTATTTTTTGGTTGCAGTTCGGCTGGGGCTGGGTTTGAACCCACCACCCTCGGTATATGGGGCCGGCGCCCTACTCACTGAGCCACAGGCGCCACCCACTAAGTCTTATTTTCAACAAGGAGTGGAAAGAAGTTCCAACTTTTAAATGGACTTTGGTTTCCCTGGTTATATGGGGT
Organism: Loris lydekkerianus; assembly: GCA_963574355.1. Classification (NCBI taxonomy): domain Eukaryota; kingdom Metazoa; phylum Chordata; class Mammalia; order Primates; family Lorisidae; genus Loris; species Loris lydekkerianus. The sequence continues at coordinate 6,679 of CAUYPK010141849.1, read as the reverse complement.
GCAGCCTTAATCTGTTCCCCAGGCCTCACAGCTACGTAGGAAGAAATAAAATGTGGACCCAAGTTATGAGGGCTACCTCCATTTTTACACAGCTACTATAATGAAGGTAATGTGTCACCACCTTTAACGCCAATGATTCTCCTTATGAATTACTCTTGGCAGGTTGTTTTTTTCCGCTGATGAGAACTGATTTCTTTGATCTTGACAGTCATGGATCCATGCGCCAATCCCTCTCTCTGATGGGAATTGCTCCTTCCCCTACCTCAGGAGTTTTCCGGATGTGACAGGAACTGATTGCAAACTCCCTGCTCTCCTGGATCTTTATTCCCTTCTTATTTCAGTCTGCCTTCTGGTTACAGTCTTAGCTGCTTCTCCCACCCTCTGCCCTCTTCTTTTCATCATTTCTGTCCCTTTTTCTGTTCTACCACTTCCTGCTTGAAAATACATGTTGTCTTTGTTAATGAGACCAAAGTTCCATTCTCCTCCCTGGTAATCAAGTAACTCACCAAACCAATGCTGCCAGCCACCTACCCTGCCACACTGGGGCAGTGCTGGCTGTATTATCACACTTCTAAACTTGGATTTTCAATCAGCTCAATTTTGTCCAGAAGCTACCCTAGCCTCTGTCTTTTATTTATTTATTATTTTGTTGTTGCTGCAGTTTTTGACCAGGGCTGGGTTTGAACCCACCATCTCCAGTATATGGGGCTGGCACCCTACTCCTTGAGCCACAGGCACCACCCTATTTTATTATTTTAATTTTTGAGACAAGTCTCACTTTGTTTCCCTGGATAGAGTGCCATGTCATCATAATTCACAGTAACCTCAAACTCGTGGGCTCAAATGATCCTCTTGCCTTAGCCTCCCTAGTAGCTAGGATTACAGGTGCCCGCCACAACACCTGGCTAGTTTTTTCCATTTTTAGTAGAGATGGGGTCTTGTTGTTGCTTGGGCTGGTCACTCCTGAGCTTAGGCAATCCACCCCCCTCAGCCTCCCAGAGTGTTAGAATTAGAGGCATAAGGCAGTACCCCTGGCCCAGCCCGGCCTGACCTGGCAGCCTCTGTCTTTTAAACAAGACAAGCTAGGCAGATATGCAGGCCAGTTTTGGAATCTGAACCAAGCTAAGAACTCTAGATAACTAAGCTGTCTCAAAGCAGCATTTGTAGCAAGTAGGTCCACTCAACCTCACTGTTTAAAACAAAGATGAGAAATCTGAAAAGACATAGAGAAAAATCCTTATCACACCTGACATAAGCCCTCATGCCACTAGACTGAGGCTTTGACTAAAACTAAACAAAATACAGCCCCTAAATTAGTACCTGAGGCAGTAGCACACCTGATTTTGGAGTCCAAGTTATTGATTGTAATTGTCTCTATTCTACTCAATCCTGCCAGCTAGAGACATTTTTGGCATGGGAGATTAAGGAATACAGGAAAACTGTTCCTCTCTAGGACAAGGCTTGTAAGAAGTAGGCATATAATATTCACATATAAAAACCTCACAAGCCAGGTGTATGAAAAAGGTTTACCTTGGAGCTGCTGATCAAACTTCTAAAACCTGTCTAAAAGTTTTAGATGACTTGCTCTTGTCTAAGCACACCTAAGGCTTATCTGTGGACACAGAACATCTTTTAAGCTCACAGCTCTACGTATTAGAGTGCCATGTGCTCGCACGCCCAGCCGCCAGTGGGAACTGGTGCCATCTTTTGATTCCAACAAAAGACAGCACCCCTGTGGAAGTAAACAGCTTTCGTATGGACGCCTTTTTGATGGAGGGGATAGTATGGAACCATGAAATGACTTCAAGATGCAGCTCTGTGACAGGATCAGCCCAGCACCCCCAGCGATCCCCACTCTGTGTGATAGTCACCCAGCGGTGGGACTATGCACAGCTCTAAGGGCAGCAGGGTGCCAGATGCTAGACCCACCTGAATCTCTGTGCCTGGTGGTGAACCGGGCCTCCAAACCGTCTAGCTGGCGAATGGTACAGCTGTGAGAGGAGTGCCACATTTTTGTTCTGGTTAGGGTTGGCGGCAAACTTCACTGTGATGGGCTCGGAAGAACCTGGGGGTTTATGACCATTGAAACTGGTAATTGCCTCTTCTGCTTCCGACCGTTTGTCAAACCGGATAAACGCAACCCCTCTGGACAAACCTTTTTAACAAACCAACAGAAATGGAGTTAGGGGAAAAAAAAAATGCAAGGACTTTCAAAGCTGAAAAGCAAGAGTCAAAGTCAGTCTCTTGTAGTCCAGACTGGATGCCTGGTTAATGAAACAAAAATTAAACCTAAATATGAAAACAGATTAAAGGAAAAAACAATAAAAATAATGACTAATAAAAGACCAAGGTTTCAGACTTTCTTCTGAGTTAAAGCAATGATTCCACTGTCTCCCTGCCACGAGATATTTTGCAGACAGACATACCAAACCAACACCCCAAACCTCTTTTCTAAAGCAAGCAACATTTGTAGAAAGCACCTCCATTTGCACAACTTAGTGGCCAGGTGCTGCCACAGAAATTCTCCTGGCTTGCAGGCCAACCTTCTAGTTGTTACCTCTAGGGTCCACCATAGGCGAGTGATGGTGGCTGGGCCTGTGGCTGAGCCAGGCCTTCCTGCCTTACGTGTAGGGTTGCCGGCTGCTTGGCACCGGGTCCAACCTGTGCAGCTTCTCCTTCATGCCAGGAGAGCATGGGAACCAAGCTAAGAACTCTAAATAACTAAGTTGTAACTAATTACAGCCCCTCTACCACTCCCAGGTCCTTCCTGGCACTGCCACCTCACTCCTCTCTGGGATACTCCACTCTCAGATCCTGTGACCTCTTGTGGACTACAAACTGCCCTCATAATCAAATTTGGCCAGATGACCATCAAATGCAGGCACACAAACAGCAGAGCTGAACCCACCCTCAGATTCGCCAGGCAGGTCTGAGGTCCGTGTGTAGGTAAGGTCAGGGCACCTCTGGCAGTCTTCCACTGCCTTGGGAGGGTACCTTCTCCTGTCACCTCCAGGAAGTCACCTGAAAGGCAACCCTAAGTTCCTGGCTGGAACCCAGTACCTCAAAAAAAAAACAGCCAGAGGCTGAGGCCTGACTGAGCCTGAGACACCAAAGAAAGCAGTGGAGGGAGTGTTCAGCCATCCTTTACCTCCTGCCCGAAGGTATCCTCAGCCTAGGAGGAGAAAGTGAGCAGACTATCCCTCGAGGGATGCAACTATAGGGTAGGGGGGGAAGGGATGCTGAGCAGTGAACCAGTACCTTTTCCTGGGGTGACTGAATGATGGGATCAGGGAGGCCAAAGTAGGTGGCCCGTCTGGGGCCATGGGTGTATCCTGGTGGGACAAACACTCTGCTCAAGATGCCAGACAAGGTCCATCCTGAGTTGGGGCTTCTTCCCCCAGGCAAAGGTTTTCAGCACACGGTAAAGGACACTGACCTCAAACAGTGCAGCCAGGGCCTGGGGTGACCAGAGAGTCAGAGCACAACTATTACTAGGTCTGCTCCTCATGGCCTTCTAGAGGGTCCCGCAAGCTGCCCCACAACCATGACCCTGTGGACCCTATGTTGAGTTCAAACCCAGCAATACTCAAGTGCACCAGGAGGATTCTAGGGCCTAAGCTCACTTCTCAGCTTTGGCTCAGAAGGAATACTTGACAACATGCTCTTGGCAGATGCTGTTTTCATTTACTCTCATGTGGCACAAACGACAGCTTAGTAAGGAACCTAAATGAAAATCTAACTTTAGGCCAATACAACTGGAGGCTGGAGCTGGCTGGCTCTCACACAAAGCTGCCTCCAGGGAGACAGCTTCACTCCATTTCTAAAGACCTTTTGGCCAAATGGAGAGAAAGTCTGTGTTCAAGTGTGGCTTCCTTGTCAGTTATGTAGAATGGCTTTCCACTTCAACTTGTCCAAGTAAAAGAAAGAGGCCTGCAGGGTTGGGGGGCGGTGAGGAACGTGAGGGAATTCAGGTTCATTCAATTATCTAGTGAAGGTATAGTTTTTGAAGATGGCTCTGCATTATTGTGGGGAGTTTTTCCTAGAATTTTTTTTTTAGAATTAAGAGTAGAAAACAAGAAAAGGCATACTCTCCAGATGAATAACCTATAAAGTTCACATTTAACATGGATAAATAAGCAAAGAAATTAAAAGATGAACTAAATTGTGTTGGCTCAGGCTGTGAAGATTCTTTAAGAGAATGTCCTCATCTCTGTAACACTAAAAGCACATCCTAGGAAAGCAAAAGCCACACAAACCCACCTGCCTAGTGCTTTTCTCCCCTGTCCCTGTCCTCAGAAGCCCCAGTGACCGGTCTCCAGCAGAGGAAGCTGCAGCCTCAGGAGCCTCCTTGCCCCTGCCCTGCCTCCTTGTCTCCACCTTCCTGCAGGGATGTGAAGAAATCTTAGTGTCTGTACCACCCTGAAGTTTAGAGAGCACCCTCGCAGAGGGAAAGGGGCAGAGTCCCCAGCTGACAGAAGAGGAACCATCTACTGAAGCAACCTCCCTCAGCCTGGAGGGGAGCTCCAAGAGCCCTAGGTGGAGGGGGGCGTCAAGTTGAGAACAGGGCCCCTCAACAGTGTGAGGCTAGGACTGGGCAAAGATGAGCAGAGGCTATCTAGGATCAAAGAGAGGAGGGGCTGGTATGATCACTGCCAGACCCCAGGGACCTACAAAGGTGAGGGGAATGAAACTTTCACTGGGCCACCAACCGGATAGTTCTCTCCCCATTGGCACTTGAAGATAAGTGAGGAGACTTTAGAAACCACGGGAAACTTCTGGTACAGATGGGGGTGGTGGTCTTACCAAGTACCTGGCAATCCCTTCACTCTCCCAAGAACCAAGGAGGCCATGTGACCCTACCCTCTAGCCCAGCCTGGTGCCAAGTGGTATCTGTACCAGGCTATGGGTCGTACCCAGGGCTCCAATGAAATATGAAGTGGCCCCTTCTGCTCCTCAGGGCTAAGCCCAGGACTGCAGTTTAGCAGCACATGTCAGGCAGGGCTGGGAGAACGAAGAGCTGTTGGCTAGGCCACCTGCCCCAGGCCCACAGCTCAGGGGACACAGGTCAAAGTGCATACACCTCCAGCCCCCTCTGCCAAAGGCCATGGAGTCCCTGCCTATGTGTAGGTGAAGTGCAAGGCTCCTGCAGGTCTACGTGGCTTAAGGAACACTGCTGGTCTCTTAAAAGGGAGGTTACCTCAGGGCATGATTTCCCATGGCCCAACTACCCAGTGTATTTTAACACCACAGTCGGGGTGGCTGTACACAGAAAATACAAAATCAACCACATGCGAGTCAGTGGGCTTTGCAGGGCTCTCTGAGTAGAGCCTCTTCCTTTGTGGTAAGTCAGCACAATCCTGTTCCTCCTGGGAACAGAGCTGAGGAATCTGAAACTCACTCAAGGGGTAGCCCAAGCTCCCCTGCTCCCCAGGGAGGCATACCTAGGTCTTGGCAGGACATAACTCATCTCAGTCCCTTGCCCAGTGGGACTGGCATGCGGGGCAATGGAGCTGGAACACAGCCATGGGCAGATGCAGGCATCCCTAGCTCATCTCTGCCTGACGGGGCCACGCAAAGCCTAAGAGTCCAAGTCCGGTGCTGAGATGGCCAGGGCCATCTGGAACACAAGAGGAATTCACTGCCCTTGGGCTCTGTGCACTTTGGATGTACTTGTGCTCCCTGGAGAGGACAAAATTGTGGACACAGAGGAAGGTTCATCAGAAACAGCTAACCCTGCAGCTTCTGGCACAGGATGTGGAAATTTGGGGCCACAGGACACTATCCGCCTGCAGTGAGAGCCACAGCAGCCTTTTCACCCCATTCACAGGCAAGGCCAGGACATTTGAGTGCCTGAGGAAAAGTGCTAGAATTTCTTGGTGTTTTTGCCATAAATGAAATGTTGGCCTAATCTTGTTTTTTTTTGTGTGTTTCTTTCTTTTTTTATTTACTGCCATTTTACCTCCTCAGTCTCATCAAACAAAAGCCATTGTCTTTTTTTCTTTTTTTTTGCAGTTTTTGGCCAGGGCTGGGTTTGAACCCACCACCTCCAGCATATGGGGCCGGTGCCCTACTCCTTTGAGCCACAGGCGCTGCCCAAGCCATTGTCTTTTGATTTCCATGTTGTCCTCATTTGTAGAAAACTAAGGATATTTAAAAACCGAATAGTGATCTGTCTTCCTTAGGAATCCTGGCCCTTAGCCTGGCAGAAAACACTCCCCATGTGCCCCAGGCCACCTGCCGTACCTGTGGTCTGGTCCACAAGCACCCGGGAGTTGATGATTCGTCCGAACCGAGAGAACATGTCCTCCACATCCTTCTGGGTCATGGTCCTCGGGAGTCCACTGATGTACAAGTTGGCATCTTTGATGACCTCTGAGCTCGGGCGAGCATATGATACCTTGAAAGCACAACCACTTCCTAGGATTAGGGCAGGTATGTGGCCAAAGCATCAGAGAAGGGTGCTAAACACGGGGGGAGCAAAAGCCACACAGAACATTTCTCATCATTAACGCTTGTCCCCTACAGTGGGACATGCTGTTGGCTTACCATGGGCTGGTAGAGGACTGGGACACCTTGTAGCACTTTCTCATTTGGTCCTCATTGGGGCCCCCCCCCCCCCCCACCCGCGGCCGGGCGGTAGAGTTACGAAACACCAATATTGGCCGGCCGCCCCGCGGGG
>CAUYPK010141844.1:0-17435 GCA_963574355.1 Loris lydekkerianus | reverse complement strand
TCTTGCCTCTGCCTCCTGAGTATCTGATACTACAAACCCCCCCCACATGCCAGGCTACTTTCTCTCACTCACGGTATTTTTTTTTTTTTTTTTTTTTTTTTTTTTTCTTTAAGGGGAGACAGGGTCTTGCTCTTGCTTAGGCTGGTCTTGAACTCTTGAACTCAGGGATCCACCTGCCTCAGCCTCCCAGAGTGCTAGGATTACAGGCGTGAGCCAGGGAGCCCAGGAATAGTAGCTGTTTCAATGATAATGATTGTTGCTTTTGTTGAGAGACTCAATAGTAAACCATCAGAGTTTACTGATAAATGCGAGAAAACCTGGCACGCATACTATCTGTGTGACAATGGGCAAATTACTTCTCTGGGCCTCAGTTTTCTTATCTGTAAAATGATAATAGTAGCAATACATATTTTTACCATTTTAGAGGGTTGTGAGAATAAAGTTATAACACATGTGCAAAGTGCTTGGAACCATATCTGATGCACAGTAAGCCCTCAGCAGCCTCCTGCCTGCTTTTGTTCCTTCAGGATATTTATAGAGGCCAACTCTGTGCCAGGTACTGTCAGCCCAGCCCAGAGGTGCTCCTTTGCTGACCCTTTTGCAGATGCCCAGGAGGTGCCTCTCTATTCTCCATAGTCTGTGATTACAGATTAGTGAGTTCGAAGCCCAGGTCCAGTGCTTAAGGTGGTGATGGCTGAGTGGTGATGCATTGCGAGAATGCTGGCAAGGCCCTTACTGAATGCCATCTTCCTGTCTCTTCCCTGTGCCCCTCCCTGGCCTCCTTCTCCTCATTCCCCATTCTCTTCCTTCTTTACCCATCCTGCTCCTCTGCCCCCAGTCCCTTTTGCCCCCACAGAGCTGAAGGTGCAGGCAAGGATGGAGTCCCTGGTCGTGTCATGGCAGCCACCTCCCCACCCTACCCAGATCTCTGGCTACAAACTCTACTGGCGGGAGGTGGGGGCTGAAGAGGAGGCCAACAGTGATCGCCCCCCAGTGGGCGGTGGAGACCAGGCTTGGGATGTGGGCCCCATCCGGCTCAAGAAGAAAGTGAAGCAATATGAGCTGACCCAGCTAGGTGAGGAGGGCTGGGGAAGGGAGAAAGACAGATGTAGCTTCAGTGGGCACCAGGCAAGCTGTGCACAGGAGTGAGAGATGGAATGCTCTTTGTGATGGAAGAGTGACCCCAGAGGGCCCTCTGGCCATTGAGCCTTGTAACCCTCCCCAGTCCCTGGCCAGCTGTACGAGGTGAAGCTTGTAGCATTCAACAAACATGAGGATGGCTACGCAGCGGTGTGGAAGGGCAAGACAGAGAAGGCGTCCATGCCAGGTGAGGGTGACTGGGGAAGAAGGTGGAGGGCTCAGTTAGGCTCCATGACCTGCTTCCTTTCCCTTTTCCCTGGGCAGGTGGGCAGGAAGCCTAGTAGCCTAGACTTACCCCCAAACCTATTCTCTTAGGATCAAGAGTCTGCTTCTAGCTCCAGACGGCTTATATCATAGAGAGAAGCTCCAATTTGTACACTTTGTGTACAATTTGTACACAATAGGTATTGTGCCCAATACCTATTTGCATCATTCATGAACAGTGCTAATTTAGAAAATCTGAACAGAGAGAAACCCGATGGCTAATTATAACTCCTAACCCCAAAGTTTGGACTTAAGACAATTTTTCTTTTCTTTTTTCTCGTTTTTTTTTTTTTTGAGACAGAGTCTTACTCTTTTACCCTGGGTGCAGTGCCATGGCATCGTAGCTCACAGCAACCTCAAACTCTTGGACTTGAGCAATCTAAGTCTTCCCTCAGACTCTCAGATAGCTGGAACTATAGGCATGAACCACTACACCCAGCTAGTTTTTCTATTTTTTATTTATTTATTTATCATTTTAATTTTTTTTTTTTTTTTGGAGATAGAGTCTCACTCACCCTTGGTAGTCACAGCAACCTCAAAGTCCTGGGCTTAAGTGATTCTCCTGCCTCAGCCTCCCAGGTAGCTTGGACTACAGGTGCCCATCACAATGCCCAGCTGTTTTTATAGATGAGGTCTTGGTCTGGCTTGGGCTGATCTCTAACCTGTGAGCTCAGGCAATCCACCTGCCTTAGGCCTCCCAAGTACTGGGATTACAGGCATGAGCCACTGTATCCGGCCAGTTTTTCTGTTTTGAGTAGAGACAGGATCTCGCTTTTGCTCAGGCTGGTTTTAAACTTCTGAGCTCAAGTGATCCACCTGCTTTGGCCTCCCAGAGTGCTAGGATTACAGGCGTGAGCCAGTGCACCTGGCCTTTAAAACAATTTTTAAAACACCTCTCTATGTCACGCTATGAGGTTATCCCTCAACTCTAGACAGGGAGAATATCTCTATGTGGCCTATTAGGAAACTGCAGCTCAGAGAGGTAAAGGGACTTGTCCAAAGTTGCACAGAGCCTATACTAGAACCACAACACCTGGCTCCCAGACAAAAGTCTTTCCACTGCCTTTTCCAAAAGTCTTTCCAAAAGACTTTGGAAAAGTCCCCTGTGTTACCTGTCATGATGCTTCCCAGGCTGCTTTTCAACCATATGGAAAGAGCACTCAACCAGAAGCCATGAAACCTGACTTCTAATTCCAGTTTGTCATTTATTCATTCAGCAAATATTTTACTGGGTATCTACTATGTGCTAGCTCTATTCTGGGAATTTAGTGCTGGACAACACAAATAAGGTACCTACTCTCATGGAGTTTATTTTATTTTATGTTTATATAATAAACACATCATCATATAGTATTCACTATATTCCAGACACTTTCCTGTGCACTTTACAAATATTAACTAACTTAATCTTCATAACCCCATGAGGTAGGCACTATCATCAGGTCCACTTACAGAATAGGGAATGCAGGTACAGAGGGGTTAAGAAACCTCTCCAGGGTCACACAGCTAGTAGATGGCAGAGCTAGAATTTGAACCAAAGCCATCTAGTTCCAGAGTCCAGAATCTGTGTTCTTAATTGCCACGACTTGCTATTTCCCTGTCTGTTACATCTTACATACTAGAGTGCCACAGTTTGCTATATGTATGACCTTGGCAAAAATCACTTAAATTCTTGGAGGTTCAGTTTCTTTATCTGTGAAGTGGGAATGATGCCACCCAACTCAAAGGATCAAAAGACATGGTCAGAGAAAGAACCTTGGGAACTGTAAACTGCTGTCCGTATCTAGGGATGAGCGTCCTCCCTCCCTTTCCCACACTATAATTTTCACCTTCCAGACCTGCCCATCCCGAGGGGACCACCCTTGCCCCCAGCCCATGTCCATGCAGAATCAAACAGCTCCACGTCCATCTGGCTTCGGTGGAAAAAGCCGGACTTCACCACAGTCAAGATTGTCAACTACACTGTGCGCTTCAGTCCCTGGGGGCTCAGGAATGCCTCCCTGGTCACCTACTACACCAGGTGGGGAAGAGGACTAAAGGTGTAAAGAAGGGAGAAAGAGGTCAGCGCCTGTGGCTCAAGGAGTAGGGCGCCGGCCCCATATGCCGGAGGTGGCGGGTTCAAACCCAGCACCGGCCAAACAGCGCAAAAAAAAAAAAAAAAAAAAAAAAAAAACAAAGAAAAAAAAAAAAAAGGAGAAAGAGCAGGTGGGGAAGGGGGAAGGCAGCAGGTGCTGATGAGAGTGACCCTGGATTTGGGAACATTTCATGGCTCACCAGTTATACTGGGGGCACACTGAGGGCTTGCATAAGGTCCACCTCCTTACCTGATGGTAGCAGGTAAAAAAGCAGAGCCCATCCCCTCACGACACAGCCCTGTGCTAAGCCTTTGGGGAATGGGACACAGGACAGACCTGTTTCTCCAACCTCAGAGGGTTCCCGATCTGATGGGAAAGAGAGCTCTGCCGCTGTCCCCAGACAGTGGGAGATTGAGCCGGAGGAGCTGCTGATTCGGCAGAGGAAACATCACATTGAAGGGAACTGATGTATACAGCTGCTGCTAAGGCAAAATTAAGCCCAGGAAAAGATGCATCAGAGATGGTTCCTTGGGTGGAGAATAACTTGGATTAATCCAGGGAGGCTTCCTAGAGGAGGGGGCCTGACTTGGAGATTGGACATGGAGCAACATACATCTACATCTCTCTGTAGGTTCCCTGGGTGACATTAATGCCCCCCTTGCCAGGGAGTAGCTTCCCTTCCCAGGATAGGGGCTGGGACTGGGGCTGAGGGCTGGGGAGTAGATTTAGAGGAGTCTGCCCTGCTGGGAGAGTGTGCCCAAAAGCACTAGTTATGTTTCTTGCCTCAGTAGTTCAGGAGAAGACATCCTCATTGGCGGGCTGAAGCCATTCACCAAATACGAGTTTGCTGTGCAGTCCCACGGCGTGGATGTGGATGGGCCTTTCGGCTCTGTGGTGGAGCGCTCCACCCTGCCTGACCGTGAGTGGCCCCTGTTACCCTCACCTTCCACCTATCTTTCATCTTACTCTTTCTTACTCCAGCATCTGTCTTTTCTGAAACATCCCTCAGAGCCCCAAGATTCAGGCAGAACTGAGTACAGGTTTCTGGGAGGGAAGGAATGGTGGTAACTCCCTCCCCACTGTTTTCCAGAAATTCCCCAACTAGAGACCAGACCTTATTTTTACTTTGTGGTTTGTTCCAGGGAAGGAAGAAAAAGGGAGGCCATGCCCTTACCCTATGTTCCAGCTGCCCTCAGACCTGAGGGTCTCAGTGACCTTATGCCTCTTCATCTCCTCCCTTGCACCCCAGGACCCTCAACACCCCCATCTGACCTGCGCCTGAGCCCCTTGACACCGTCCACTGTTCGGCTGCACTGGTGCCCCCCCACAGAGCCCAACGGGGAGATAGTGGAGTATCTGATCCTCTACAGCAACAACCACACCCAGCCCGAGCACCAGTGGACCCTGCTCACTACAGAGGGTGAGGGCTCTTGCCCCAGGGCATCTGAGCAAACACTTCCCAGCCTTTCCCAACTCCAGCCTCTCCAGTGGCTGGGTTGGCATTGAGAATGGTACTGAGGTTTGTTCCAGGGGGTTCTGGGAGGAGCAGGCAGAAGCCACTGCCTGAGTGAGAGGAGCAGACTTCCCCAGTTCTGCCACCCTATCCCTGCAGCACCTCCCCACCCTATCCAGCATCCCTGCTGTCCCTGCTTCCCTCTCCCCCAGGAAACATCTTCAGTGCTGAGGTTCATGGCCTGGAGAGTGACACGAGGTACTTCTTCAAGATGGGGGCACGCACAGAGGTGGGACCAGGACCCTTCTCTCACCTGCAGGATGTGATCACTCTTCAGGAGAAGCTCTCAGGTATGAGAATGGGGAGGACCCCAGGTCGGGTTCACTTGGGGCAGTCCTGGATTCCTAGAGGCCCCTGGACTTGACTTCTAAGCCTCTGTCTGCCTCTAACACTTTCATTTGTTTTGCATAACTGCCCTCCTGGTTTGGTAAGGTTAGGGTAAATATGAAGGCAAAATAGGTGTGGTTCAGTAGTGACTTGGCTGAGAGGTCAGATTCATGGTAGACTGGCTTGGCTTAGAGATTAGTCTCTTTGGGAGACTCCTTTGATGGGCAGAGTGGCTTGGTGAGGTGATGAGCTTTATGGGGTAGAGATGGGTAGCAGCCTGAGCTATATAATTTGCAGAATCCAGTGCAAAATGAAAAATGCAAGGCTCTTTATTTAAAAAATGGGTAAGAGCTCACACATATAATCCTACCAATTTGGGAGGCTGATAGGAGGATCCCTTGAGCCCAGTTCAAGAACAGCCCAGATAACATAGTAAGACTCTGTCTCTACCAAAAAGTAAGTAAAATTAGCTGAGGCAGGGTGTGGTGTAATCCTAGGACTCTAGGAGGCTAAAGTGGTAGGATTCCATGAGCTCAGTTGGAGCTGAGTTGGAGTTGGAGACCAACCTGAGCAAGAGTGAGACCCCATCTCTACTAAAACGGTAGATGACTTTAGTCTACCTGGTAGGTGCCTGTAGTCTCAGCTGCTTGGAAAGCTGAGGCAGGAGGGTCGTTTGAATCCAGGCATTTGAGGTTGCTGTGAGCTAGGCTGATGCTAGGCACCCTAGCCTGGGCAACTGAGTGAGACTCAACCAGAAAAAAAAAAAAAAGGAAGAAAGAAAGAAAAAAGGAAAAATTAGCTTGGTGCAGTGGTAGTGGTGCACACCTCCTAGGTACTTGGGAGGCTGAGGCAGGAGAATCACATAAGCCCAAGATGGTGACAGCAGAGCATTAGTCCCAGCACAGAGCCCTTCCAGCACAGGCCCATGCAGCTACATGTGTTACACACCCTGAAACAAGCCATGGCAGGCAGACAAGAGGTGTGTTTACTGAAAGACCAGTTTGATGAGAAGACACTATGACTTCTAGATGTGTTGCAGGGAGAACAGTTAGAGGGAGAGGTAGTGGTAGTCCCTGTGAGGCCACAGGGCCCACCTCTCCTTGTGTCAGAAGATTATAGATGTCTAAAGATGAGACTCAGGCCAGTGGGCACCTAACGAAGCTGATTTAGGGCGCCTGTGCCCTTTCTCTGTCCCTGACCTGCTTTGTCCCCTCTCTCCCTCAGACTCCTTGGACATGCACTCAGTCACGGGCATCATCGTGGGTGTTTGCCTTGGTCTCCTCTGCCTCCTGGCTTGCATGTGCGCTGGCCTGCGCCGCAGCCCCCACAGGTGGGCAGGGGAGCCAGTCTGGCCTTGGAAAGGGGAAATTTCCAGGAAGGGCTACAGAATGGGCAAACAGGGAAAGCAGACAACAGAATCTGGTGATGGCCTCCTGAGAATCGGGATTGGATTTAAGAGAGCCCCAGTCTACCCCCTCAGCAAGGCCAGGCAGAGCTGCCTTCTCTCACTTCCTCAGTAGCTGCCAGTATCTTGGAAAGAGGGGCCCGAAATCTTCAGATGCCTGGAGCCAAGGGAAGAGGGGCTCCATTTCCAGTGCAGGCTGTTTTGAACAATAGCACCATTTCCTCCTCATTTCACAGGGGGGAAAACCAAGTCCCTGAGGTGGGCAGGAATGGGCCCAGAGACAAAGGATGGATTAGGTCCTAGTCCTGCCTCCACCCCCACTCGTTGACCACTGTGTTTCGTTTTCCATTTTCCCCTCTAGGGAAGCCCTCCCAGGCCTGTCCTCTACGGCTACCACTGGAAATCCCACACTGTACTCCAGAGCTCGGCTTGGCCCTCCCAGCCCCCCAGCTGCCCATGAACTGGAGTCCCTTGTGCACCCCCACCCCCAGGACTGGTCCCCTCCACCCTCAGACATGGAGGACAGGGCTGAAGTGCACAGCCTTATTGGTGGCAGTGTTTGCGATGGCAGAGGTCACGCTAAAAGGAAGGTAGGTTAGAGCTCCGCTCTGTGGCGCATCCCTCCGGAAGACACTGGGGGGCGCCAGAGCACAGTGTGTGACCACAAGCGCTTCCCGGCCCACAACCCTTTTGAGCCAGCTGTGAAGAGAAGGCACCCTTCTGCCTCCTCCCTGAAAGGGTTGGCAGGGCAGGGAAGCATGTGGGCCTCTGTCCCCTGGCAGAATAGATTAGCCTGGTTCTTATGGAGAGGAGGGCCCCCAGTAGTATCTGCAGGTGAATCAGAGTAGGCAGAACACCCAGATCCCTCCTTATCCCAGGAGCCCTGGCCTCTCAGACTCAGGCCTCCCCAGTATGGGGAAAAGAGGTTGGTCCACTTGGCTGTGGCTGGGATAAGGTGGGGCCCTGCGGCACAGGTCCCCTCTGTGTTGTCAGTCATGGCACACCCCGTCCGACTCTGACCAGCCTTTTCCTCACCCTCTCCCTGCCTCTGTGGTAAAAGAGAGCCCGCTTGGCCCAGAAGCCTCAGGTTTTGCAGAGCAGCTGGCGCCAGGCTTGTCTGCAGGAGAGCTGCATCCTCAAACTCCGCTGCTGACTCTCAGCCCTTTCTGGGCTTCTCCTGTGAGCCTTGGGGAAGTGGTTTTGCAGGGAACCTGTCAGAAAGGAAAGTCAGGGGCCAAGTCTGGGCCCTGCTTCCTGGTGGCCCTCTCCACTCCCCTCCCTATGCCTCGCTCTTCCAGTCAATTCTGGTCGTGTTCCTCAGTGTCCCCTTCTTTTCCCTGCGCAGATCTCCTGGGCTCAGCCACTTGGGCCAAGCTGGGCAGGCACCTGGGCAGGCTGTGAGCTGCCCCAGGTAGGTCCCAGGCCCGCTCTGACCCGGGCCCTGTTGCCCCCTGCTGGAACTGGGCAGACGCTGTTGCTGCAGGCTCTAGTGTATGACGCCATAAAGGTCAGTATCCTGGGAGGAAGGGGTGAGACAGGAGGGAAGGGATCCCCACACTTGTGAAGAGAAAGTAGTGAATTCTCTGGAGACCCCTGGGAAATTACCACCTTGTTAGAAATTTAACAAGGCGACCTCTGGAGCCTCCAAAGGTTGAGTAGGTGGAAGGCAATCCAGTTTGCAGGACCCTGTTTCACCTTGCAGTCCCTCCCCTACCATGACCTAAGTGAGCCACACCACAGTTACTGTGGATCTGGGGCTGGCCTGAGTACATTCAGCCCTTCCTCCTCTCCATGGAGCCCCAGACTGAGTCTGGCACTTCTGGAACTCCTCGGCAAGGGAAAAACGGGTTGTGTTCCATTTATTCCTGCCTTCACATGGGTCTGAACATCAATCATCTCTGGTAGGACAGTGCCTATGTCTCCTTTACCAACTCAGTGTGGTATGTACTCTGATGGTATTTACTCTGATGGAAGGTTGGCTTCTCTCCATCCCACATATGTTGGCCATTCTTCTTATACCCACTCTCTGTAATGGTTACCTCGTCTTTGTGTTCTCTGCCCTGGGCAGGGTAATGGAAGGAAGAGGTCACCCCCAGCCTGCAGGAACCAGGTGGAGGCCGAAGTCATTGTCCACTCTGACTTCAGTGCATCCAAAGGGAACCCTGACCTCCATCTCCAAGACTTGGAACCTGAGGATCCCCTGCCTTTGGAGGCTCCTGATCTCATCTCAGGTGTAGGGGATCCAGGGCAGGGGACAGACTGGCTAGACAGGGAGCTGGGAGGGTATGAACAGGCAGCCACTGTGCCAGACAGACTTACCTGCCTGCCAGAGGCAGCCAGTGCTTCCTGCTCCTACCCAGACCAGCCCTGTGGGGCTCTGGAGGAGGTCCCTGGAAACAGCTGTCAGCCTAAAGCCCACTACCCTCTAGGAGCCAGCCCAGGCCTGCCCTCCTCCTCTGCTTAGCTCCCATAAAGGGTGCAGTTTGGGATAGGTTGGTGTGGATCCCGGGACATGACATATGTGGTCACACATGTACACATGTGTCCCTGCAGATACATCATCAAGCCCTTGGGAGCCTCCTAGGGTGCTTTGGCCGAGGGGAGAGGAAGAGATGGATTATTCACTCCCCCTATGCTCTTTGTAGCACATATGTGATATGTAAGAGACATATGAGACACGGCTACATGTGATGTACTCACATGTGAAGCACATATGTGCATACTGGTTTGTGAGCTGGGAAACGTCGGCCCAGGCAGTGGTCACTATGGCCTAATTGATCCGATCCTTCAGGTCAGGACAGTGCCCCAGAGTGGTCATTCCCCAGCCCTATGGGCCCCCACCTCTATCATCCACTTTTATTACACACTCTGAGAGTGTCTCCAATGCCTGTCTGACAGACAGCCCCAGCCCATGTTCCTGTCAGGCTGGGTCGAGTGCAACTAGACTCAAGATGCCTGGCATTTTAGCTGCATCACCTCCTTCTCCCCATTGTCCAGATTGAGAGAGTGAGCCTGGCTCTCCTCAGAGCAACTCTGCGTTTTCATTTGGTCATTTAGGAAGTTCCTTCTCCCCTCTGTCCTTTCCCTCCACTGCTCCGGTGGCCTATTTCCCAGCCAACTTGTCTCTTCCTCTAGTGCCCTCCTTCCTTTTCTGTCCTCTCTCCTGGTTCCCCTTCACTACTGTCTCCTATGCCTCTCCCCGACTGTGTCATCTGGTTCTCCTGCCTGGGTTCAATCTGCAACCCTTCCCTAGCAACGTGACTACCTCATGCATGCTTCAAGGCTATTGGGGCACTCCTGTGTCCACCACTGTTGACTTTGGCTGTCACCCACCTGTCCCCTTTCTCTCAGTGCCCCCACTTGCCTCCTCCCCAGGCAGACTGCCCACCTCCAGTGCAGGTTTAGAGAAGGCCTTCTGGCTTCCCTGCATCCGTCTCCTTGGGATCAGGGTAGGAGGGTTCTCTTTGGAGGTGATGAATCTAAGTCCCACAGGGTAATTTTTGAAACAGAGAAGGGAGATTGTGACCCAGAGTCTCAGAGTAAAATGATCCCCTCTCTTCTATGTAGAGAGGCAGGTTTGCTGGGTGGAGATGATTGCACACCTTTCTTCCCAGCAGAAAGTAAAGGGGGAGAAAGGAGGTGGGAGTTAGGGGAGCTGCTTCCCACCCTGTGAGCCTTGAGCTTGATCTGGGATGGCGTTGTGAAGCGTTCCATTTTCTGGGCTGCTAGAAGGGGGGATCTTTGCCCAGAAAAAGGGCAGTTGGTTTATCTCGTTTTGTTTTTTCTTGAAATGGGATCCTGAAGTCATTTCCTGTTGACTTTCCAGGTTGGATGCTCTTTCCTGTGTAGTGAAAGCAATGTCATTTATTTGATTTTTCACCTTAGCCCTCTCATAGCGCACAGAATGCAGGGGTCTTTGCTCCCTAATTACATCTTTTTAACTGATCGGCACAGCCAGAGTTAATTCTGGCTTCTGGGCCAGATTAGAAATAACCAGTCCATCGTTCCTTTTATTTTTGTCATTTAAATGGTGAAATGTCTCTCAGCAGAGTTGCAGCTCCCTGAAACCCTGAAAGCATCTGTGTTTATTACACTCGGGTGTCACTCACGTTTGACATCCGCACCTACATTTCCACCTCCTCCCTCTCCTTCAGCCAGCCTGTGATAACACTAAAGATTATTAATGTTGGTTTTGTATCTCATTAAAGACAGAATTGTCAACTTGTACTATTTCTGTAGCATTCAGTGTTGCTGTGGCTAACACCACTGTGTATGTTTCATCATTGCTCTGAAGGTCAAAAGCCTCATTTTATTTTGCTGGTTTGATTTTTTTTTTTTTTTTTTTTTTTTAAGAAAAAGCTGCCCTGAATTAAATGGCTGTTTTAACGGTAGGCTCTTAGCATTACACCACATAGTAATTTTTCATGTTCTTGTTTAACTGGCACTGAGGTTCTGGTTTAAATTAAATAGCTGCAAATGAGACAATTTATAACCCATTAGGTTGGGTGGAAAATTGTTTCTCAAAAGCAAATAAGTAATAAATCTGGTATCTGCCTATAACTCACAGTTGATAAGAAAGTGGCCATTACTCACTAGCATTATATATGATTTGGGCTCCGGGTAATTTGGAAGAGTTAGGTTTGTGTCTTTGTAGCAGTATTTTTATTAGAAAAGAGTCTATTGGCCTTTTACAGGGTATTGATCCTTTTGTCACCTACCATTGATGCCTTAAGTTTTTGAGTCTCTTTTAAAAAAAAATCTTCCTCTTCTTGATGCATGACAAGTATAATCAATACTTGCTCACTTATTTGTCTGTATTTAGTTTATGCTGTACTATTTAATTTTTCCAGCATTTTTTTCCTTATAAATATGATATTCTTTAGTGTTAAGCTAAGGCATTGATCATGTATCTGTCCCTATAATGAATTAATAAACTATTTTCTGGAAGTGTGGAATTCTCTTTGGAGCCAATGACTAGAATTTCCTTAGTCTTTCTACCCTAGGGAGTTCGTTTCTTACCAGGATAGAAAATGGTAGTTTTTGAGGGTAGATAGCAGGTGATCGTGAGAAAGAAATGAACCATCTTCCTTTCTCAACAGGTGCCTGGAAAAAGACAACACTTTAACTTAGGACAGATACCTTCTTTTTATTATTATTATTTTTTTCTTTGAGACAGAGTCTCAAGCTGTCACCCTGGGTAGAGTGCTATGGCATCACAGCTCACAGCAACCTCAAACTGTTGGGCTTAAGCAATTATCTTACCTCAGCCTTCCAAGGAGCTGGAACCACAGGTGCCCACCACAATGCCCAGCTATTTTTTGGTTGTAGTTGTCATTATCGTTTGGCAGGCCCGGGCTGGATTTGAACCTGCCAGCTCCAGTGTATGTGGCTGGTGCCCTAGACGCTGAGCTACAGGCACTGAGCCTTTTATTAGTTTTTTTTTTTTTTTTTTTAAGAGATGGGTGTCTTGCTTTTTCTTAGGCTGGTCTTCAACCCCTGAGCTCAAGCAATCCACCTGCCTGTGTTTCCCAGAGTACTAAGATTAGGGGTGTGAGCCAGCATGCCTGACTTAAGATGTATTCTTTGATGGTACTTGCTTAGGCTCCCTTTTCATCTGGGTGTACACCTTTCTAAACTTTCTTGGTTAAAGGGAAGAGGGAACAAATCCAAAGATCTGGGCTCCACAACTATTCTGTATAATGCTGATCACAGGAATTATTCATGGCTGCACATTTACACACATACAAGCACTATGTCTATAAGCTCAAAGAACCACGAGTGTACACCCACCTTCAAAAACACCCTTGTGTCCATTAATTCAAATGTGCAAACAGCTTAATACACAAGATTACACACTCATGCCCCACATATATCTCAGCATCATGGTTAGTAGTTACTCTCTGATAGGATCTTTACAGAGTCTGGAATGTGCCTTTCTGTTGGAGGAAACCAAGAGCCAGCCGGCTGCCTTGCTCAGGACCACCCCCAAAGTGACTGGTGTGACAGATCAGACAGAGAGATACTGTACATTTTGCACTCAGCAGAATAGCCATTATTTGCATATCACTCTCAGACCAAAGGTTGCGATAAAGAAGAATTAAACACTTGTCAAAATGAATTTAAAATGACAGCAATTCCAGACACCAATTTGACCTCTCCAGAGTCCGGGACAAGCCAAGAAGGGGCTGTTGAGCATTCAAGCTCTGCAGGAGGGAGTTCCAGGACTTTAGGCCCAGGGAGAGCCCCTCCTGCCTTCCCTTTCTTATGGCCAGTAGAAGCCCATCACTCCCACCCTTCCTCACAGTGAAAGCCAATCCAGACTTTGGCATATTGACCTTGACTTTCTCCCTTGCCTCCTACTGTTCACATGTGTCAAGTCCTGCTACTCAGGCTCATCTTCCAGTTGCTACCTCAGAGTGAGGAGTCCCTGGGCTGTACAAGCCTCATTATTAGTAAACTTGTCCACCTACAGGCAGTCTGATTTCTGGACGTCCTCACTTGGTCTTTGGTGGGAAGAGTGCCACCAGCTAACATTTTAAGTTATTGTAGAGATTTGGTTATCATTATGTTGCCCAGGATAGTCTCAGACTCCTTGGCTCAAATGAACCTCCTACCTCTGCCTCCCAAAATGCTGGGATTACAGATTGAACCACCTCATCTAGCCCTGCACTTCTTTACTCATCTGCACTAAAAATTAGTTTCATATTCAACTGATGTCAGTTCCTGGTTCCAAGGTTCCAGAGTTGGTATCAAAAGAATTATCCCTCTGCCATCCCAGTCCAGTGCAAGAAGAGCAAGTAATTGAGTGAGGCAGAGACTGCCACCTCTAGATCCTAGAATTTAGTAGCTGCTTGATAGTTTTGATGGACTCGCCCATCATGCTGGGCTCAACAGAAGACTGCTTAATAGTGAGAGGTCAAGAGTCAAGATCTCTAAGGGCTGACATGGGTACATTTGCCAAGAGACAAGCCTACCCTACATACCCCACATTCTCACTGTGGGCCTACATGTTCTCTGAAAGGTAACATTGAAGGTCTTCCTTGTGGCATAGAAATGTTACCCGGAATTTTAACTTTCGGTGTGCTTTTCCAGTTACCGGGTCATTTGCCTGGACCCGGTCCCTGGGGGTGAACGGGAGAGATATGCTTATCTTCATCTTTTAGATGAGCTCGGTGAGAGTGACTGCCGGGGCTGGCTAGGCTAGACGGCAGGCAGTACCCGGGATGCTTCAGCATTCCCTTGTCCCGTTGGGTCTGTTCTTCCCAGGCAATCTACCTAAGCATCAGAACGCCGCAGTCCAGAGACCAGTCTCGCAGCAAAGGGATCTATCACAGCCAAAGGATCTATCCTTTCCGTGGAAGGACCAAAACCCCGCGGAAAGCTGAATCTTTGACAACTTTGTACAGTTTTTAAGGAATTATCTCTAAATGATAGACTCGGAGGAGTGCACAGCAGAAAATCAAAGCAAATCCCTCAGCTTCGCGTGTTTCCCCGCAGCCCCGACCCACTCCCCAGTCCTCTGGGTCTCCACTTCCCCAGCTCCACACTTCCCGGGTTGACCTGCAGGGAGGGGATACTCGGCTGCAGCTCGGGACGGCGCCGGACGCTCCAGCCACAGTTCAAAGCACAGGGGGCGCGTCCGCCGCGCAGCCGGGAATGTCCGGCCGCTTAAAGTCTCCCCGGCTCTTTTGTTCCCCAGACTGGGCCTCCGGGGAGAGGGGGCTGGGGGAGGAGACCGGGAGGGGAGGGAGCGGTGGGCAGGGGAGGAGGGCGGGGCGGGCGCCGGCCGAGCGATTGCGGAGCGCGCTCCCCGGCGAGGCTGACAGATCGCTCCGGTGGGTGCAAGATGGCGCAAGCGGCGCTCCCCCTGCGCGCCCCGCGCTCCTAGGAGGCATGTGGCCCCAGCCCCCAGCCGCCCGGGCTCGGCCCCGGCCGGAGCCCCGGCCCCGGCCCCGGCGCCGGCCCCGTGGGACGCTGTGAGCTGCCAGAGGCCCGGGAGCCGCGCGTAGCCGAGCCGAGCGGACCGAGAGCCCCATGGCTGCGCCCCGCGCCGCGTCCCCGCGCCGCCAGCCTGCGCTGCGCTGGCCCCGACTCCTGCTAACGCTGCTGCTGCCGCTGCTGCTGCCCGAGCGGAGCTGGGGTGAGCGAGGGCGCCCGCGGCCTGGGCGGCGGCGGACCGAACCCGGGGAAGGGCGAGAGGGGAATAAGCGGGCGCGAGGGGCGGACCCGGAGAGAGCGGGAGGGACAGCGGACGGAGCGGAGCGGGACGGGGAGAGGACATCAGGCCGGGCTACTGGGGGCCCGATGGGGGTGCTGAGGATGGAGCCCCCGGGGGAGGTCAGGGCTCGCTCTGCTGCGGTTTCAGGGCTCGAGGCAGACCCAGAGCTTGTACCAGGAGTAAGAGTGCAGCCAAACAAGAGCTTAGTGGGCGGGCTGCGTTGGGGACAGAGAGAAACCAGCTAGGGAAGATCGCACAGAGGAGCTCCGTCCCAGGTGGGCGAACTGGGGTGCCTGGTGCCGGGTCCTGGACATTGAGTAGCCGGAGGCGGGAGACGGCAGAATGGGGGCAGAGGCTGGGACCCAGCGGGCTGCGTCGGGCGGAGAGGGATTTGGATTTGGAGCTGGGACTGGGCAGAAGGTGCGCGGAAGAGACCGAGGATGAGCAGGAGAAAGATTCCCAGCGGACGGCTCGTGGCGAGAGGGTGACCCGGGAGAAAGCCTGGGGTCCAAGGAGGGGAGGAGAAGCCGCCGAAAGCGAAAGCGAGGGAGCGGTGGGGATGCCCACGCACCCCTGCCTTTCCCGGAGTGTGCACGCGCGGAGCGACCTTGGCCCTAGCCCGCAGGGCTGTATCGCCACCGCCCTGTTCCCTCGGTGGCTGTAACGGGCTCATCTCATGGGAGACGGGTGAAAATCTAGTTCCTTTCCCCTTCCACCTCAAGTTCTCAGCAGACACTCATCTAAGAGGCTATTCTCTCTCCTCTCCCTTCTTAAGAAGTAGAATAGTGCGTTCGCATCTAGGAAAAACTTTATCCTCCCCATTGCTATACTGGAATTGGGATTGGGGGCCGAGGTGATTGAAACTCAGGACTTGGGGATTTGAAGGAGTGTGATCCTCAAATGTCTTAAAAAATTACTCATGGTGGGGGCATAACCCGAACGCCCCCCCTCCTTTCTCCCCACCCACTCCCCAGCTCCCCAGCCAGGGAGAGCTCTGGTCTGCTGAGAAGGGACCGTGTCCAGGATTACAAGTTCCCTGGTAATGTGAAGAGGGGGTCTGTGGCTGCCCTTTCAGACTGGGTGGGTTCATTCCTCGTAGGGTGAAGTTGTAACTGGTCTGGTAAGTTGCCTGCTGGAGAAGTTGCTTCTTGGCATCATCCCTAGGACTGGAGTGCTTGTGTCTCTCTCCTGATTCCCTGATCAGCCTCTTCCCCACCTCCTCTTTTAGCTCATTTCTTCTGCAGGCGTGGTAAGGTTGGCTGGGAGGAAAGAGTCTAGGAACCCCCTCTTCTTGGAAAACCTTGGTTGGTGCTCGCTACACCTCATCTCTCTGTATGGCAAAGGATAAAGGCCAAAACCCAGAGCATCCTAGGAGAGGGGCAGTGAGGCCACAGCCTCTGCCTATTCCCTGGGTACTGAGACCACACCCTGCCCCCTGCCAAGCATCAGACCAGATCTTAGATGGCTTTGCCAGCGAAAAGAAGCGTGATTTGTTACTATCTCACTCAGTATTTTTTTTTTTTGAACTTTTAACTTTACATAGTGCCTTTGAATCTGTTGATCAGATGGTACAATCCTTATAACGCAAGCCACAGTGTTGTTCCTTGATTTAAACAGATAAGGAATGGGAATCCAGAACACATCAAACACTTTACCTGAAGTCCTGCCCGGAAAGTCTGGGAAACATCAGTGCTTAGCCAGGACCAGCTGTGTTAGAGTCAGTCTTGCTTTTGGGTCCTGGATTTGAAATCCTGGGCAAATCACTTAACATCTCTGGGCTTTAATTTCTTTATCTGTGAAAGAGGAAATGGGACAAATAATATCCATCTTTCTGAGATGGTCTGATGATTAAAATACCACATGGGATGGCACTTTGTAACGCATAAAATTCTATGGGTAGGCTCAGTGCCTGTAGCTCAAGCGGCTAAGGCACCAGCCACATACACCGGAGCTGTTGGGTTCAAATCCAGCCTGGGCCTGCCGAACAACAATGACAACTACAACCAAAAAATAGCCAGGCATTGGGTGGCACCTGTGGCTCAAAGGGGTAGGGCATCGGCCCCATATGCCGAAGGTGGCGGGTTCTAATCCAGCCCCAGCCAAAAACTGAAAAAAAAAAAAAAAAAAAATAGCCAGGCTTTGTGGTGGGCGCCTGTAGTCCCAGCTACTTGGGAGGCAGAGGAAGGAGAATTGCTTGAGCCCAGGAGTTAGAAGTTGCTGTGAGCTGTGATGCCATAGCACTCTACCCAGAGTGACAGCTTGAGGCTCTGTCTCAAAAAAAAAAAAAAAAAAGTTCTATGTATAACAGGGATTCCTATTAGCATTCCAGAAACATGGAGGTTCCAACCCAGGGAACTTGGAATCTTTGTGTGTGTTCTTCCAGGATGCTTTTTGCACACTAACATCTCCATTTCCTCCCATCTCCCCTTCCCTGATGCAGGTCTTGGCCACTCTGCTGAACTGGCATTCACTGTGGAGCCAAGCGATGATGTC